>JAHWFP010056628.1:0-53239 GCA_023313725.1 Lithobius niger
GGGGTTGACCCTCCTGAATGTTATTGGTGTCGGCGGCCACTTACGGTCCGGCACTTCCTTGTTGATTGTTGCCATCTTGATGGTTTTCGTCGTCGTTTCCATCTTCCGCATGACATTGTGCGTGAATTGGGCGATAATTCTGTCCTCCTGTCCGGTGTTTTTCAATTTTTGCAGCAGGTGCAGATGTATGACAAGATTTAGATTAGGGGTTTGAATAATATCTCTGTAATGTGTGGTGCAGTGGCAACCCGGACCACTGCACTGTGACTGAGGTTGGCGCTAATGACCAAGCTGTCGACGCGCCATTAAGCCTCATCTCCCCCCCCCCACCCCTCCTAGGGAAGGGGAAAAACCACAGAAGAGAAAACCCATCCGCCAAAACTGCTGAATCTGCACAGAAACATGAGTGAACAAGCACTAAATCATAAACACAGAAAGTCTGCAATCTGAAAAAGAAAAGAAAGACCTACTGAAGCATAGTTGTAACATCTCAAAAGAAATGGATGAAACATATAAAAATGGTTACAAAATGAATCACACCAAGTATTAAAAGGTAAAAACATGCAAACCTAGGAAGCCAGCCTTTCATGCAAAAACCCAGCTGCAGCTCAAGAATCATTCAAGAAACAAATAAAAAACACTTAACAATAAGAATAAAAAATATGCAGAGCACAGCGTACCCCCTTAGAGGGATACTGGTCTGTTACAAGATCAAATTAAATTTAACTAATTAACACACCCTATTAAATAAACCCACCAGGCTTTCACTACATGCCCCACCATGAAAGGGAAATTGCCCCGAAGGGAGTAAAACAATGCTGGGAAGCAGCTGATTAATGGCGAATGAAGTCATGGGTTTAAACAACGGAATTACATAACTTAAAAAATTCTTTTCTGTATCGAACAAAAACGAGGTCAGGATAATTCCAAGAGAATCCTACAGGAATAACTTGTTTCAGGAAAGTTGATTTTGCAGAGTTTTAGAAGAGAAATACCAGTTGTGAAAAAACATGCAGAACGCATTCCATGGTAACACCACAACAACAAAAAAGATTAGCTTTCTTCCCAAAGCGAACAAGCTAATTTGCAAAATGCCTACATTCAGTAACGCACTGTATAGTCTTAGTAGACAAAACAGCAAAATATAGGCGCAACTTAGGAAAGAAGAGTAGTTTAGGTGGCCCTTGGTTGAACAATCCCATCTCTCCTGACACATCCTCATGAATCGTTTCGAGATAAACGGTTCGAGCGTGAAGAAAGTAACCGGAATTCATATAAGTCCTCCAGTTTAGTGGCAGCCTTGCAGAAAGATCTGCAGCTTCATTTTCGGGAATGCCTACATGGGCCTGGGCCCAAGCAAATTTGAACATCTGCACGTTCTGCAGTTCGAACGGAAAAAGTTGAGAAGTAGGAATTTGGTGAGTTGACGGATTAGAATTTGAGATGACAGTGATGACAGTAAACGAATCACTGTAAAAAGCTGTCTCTGAATGAATGTGATCAATGGCAAAGCAGATGGCAGCTGCGAGGACATACACTTTTGCCTGAAATATAAAATTCAAGTCTCCCTACCGAAAGCTTAAACTTCAAACAACAATTTCATCTCTAAATACAATAAAGGCTGCTTCCATACGTCCATTAATGTATATGCCATTGGAAACAACGTTGCAACAGTGGTCATCAATTGGTAGGTAAGAATGCCAAGACGGGGGTATGGTGGCATGATATGGATAGAGCATAGACGAAACACGTCGTTTGTATTCGGTCAAAATGAGCATATTGGCATGTTCATAGCGGGTAATCACAGGAACCGACGGAAGAGTAACACCTGTGAGCCCGAAAAGTGAATTGGTGGTAGTGGTACTACATGTTCAAAGCTTGGAAAGAAGGAAAGGTCTAGCAAGAGAATCGAGAAATTGTGTGCTCCTGACTAATTTAACAGTGTTTCTCTAAAACTCAGCATCATAAATTACCATAGGGATGAAGCAACATACGTAAATTGTCCTCTAAGTTGTGGAATGCCCCAGGTTTTGAAAGTAACCATATATAGACAGCAATAGCCAACGGCTTCTTCTTTAGGAAAGCGAAGTGAGCCTTCCAAGAGAAAGTTGAGTCAACAAAGCCTAATTATCTAATGTGATCACTAGTCACAATGCAAGTATTCACCCCGGAAGTGAATATTGGGGTGTCGCATAATCGCAAATATTTTGTAAGGAAGATTAGGGTTTAATCTTTTTCGTGTCGAGGTCCATTTTGCACAATGAAATAAGGAAAAAAAACTGTTGGGTGTTGAAGGTCAGCTTGTTAAGATCGGCCCAATTCACAAGAGATGTGTGAACCTGCAACCAGAGATTTCCAATATTCTCAATTCAGGGTGCTCCGAAGGTTAACAGAGTGTGCCTCGGCATACTTCTTTAGGAAAGCTTTGATTGGCTGAAGCAAACCTTCCATGATCACAAGTCAGAGAATTGAATCAAAACAAGAACCCTGAGGGAAGCTACAGTATTGGTTTGGGTCCTTTAATTTGTTGAAGTTTAAGTAGGTCTGTGCTATTGTCCTGCAAAAGTTCTAGTTGTCTTGCTATAATGCACTCTACAGTGAGACCTCCGTTCTTTAATTAGTAATTGAATGAGTGGCTGAAGCAAACGTTCCATGATCACAAGCCAGAGAATGGGATCTAAACAAGAACCCTGAGGGCACCTACAGTGTTGTTTTGGGTCCTTTAATTTGTTGAAGTTTAAATAAGTCTGTACTATTGTCATGCAAGAGTTCTAGTTATCTTGCAATAATGCACTCTATGGTGAGTCCTCCATCCTTTAATTAGTAATCTGCTTAATCGGACCACCTATTTCAGTATTGGGAATTTTGGATGAAAACTTTTCTTTAGTTTGTTCAGCAGTAACTGGATCAGCATTTCTTGGATGTACATTGGCAAGAAGCATGTGGACGACTTCAAGTTGAAAACTTTGTTCTGCAAGAGTAGAAATCTTACATGAGAAGTTCTTGAAGCATCTAATGAGTTTCCATGCAAGCAATCCAGCTTCAGCTACTTGGAATGCCTCATAATAGTCCGAGAGAAGGTGGTGTTTCTTCCAGGCATTCATGTAATTTTCAAGTTCTTTCATTACAGTCTGTGGTCCACTTTGCCATTGAGTTGGTCAGTTAGGTAACCTAATCAATGAATGATGTCAACGAAATATCCGGCTTGATAATAAATAAATACAGATGCAAACCTATTTACGTTGCCTTTCGGACTTGTATGTCAGACTGCCTGAGAGTGGAATTGTCTTTATCATCTTTCCGTCTTTATTTGGTATGATGTATTGAGAGGCAACTATTTCAAATAGAAACCAACAGAGATAATAATTTTAAAACACACTGAAAAGGAGCCGTTAAACTAAGAATGCCTTAGGGTTAGGCTAGATCAATTTTGGTGGACTTTGATACCCTTGGCTACCAATATTCAGACCTAAAGCACAGATAGTTACCAAAAACAAAATACCTGTGGTACTTAGCCATTTTTTCGCTCTTACACACGGTACGTTTAGTGTCACCAGCACTCGTGGGTTAGTCCGATAGCCTCCAAACTTTGTTGCCATCCATTTGGCATCAGATATAAGGCACATGCAATTTTTGGGGCCAATTGAATGACTTTAATTTTTCTCTGCATGATGTGGCGTAGCTGGCAGTGATGCATCGTCCAGATTTTGCCCCACTATACTTTAGGGATCACCAGCTGCCGTGGCCTAGTTCAATGACCTCCAAACGTTAGTGCCGTCTGCTCGGCATTGTTTTCAGAGCTCATGCAGTTTTTTTTTTTGGGGGGGGGGGGGCGATCGGAAAACCTTAATTTTCCCCTATGTTAGCAACACAGATGTGGTAATGGCTCTTTGGTCATGCCATGAGATGTTGTTAGATTACAGCTCGGCTCACAGGGTGCTTGTGTATAGGCTTAAATTGCACGGGGAAGGTGGGATGCATACCTCCACCAATTTTAATTATTCCCACACTGCTGGTGTGGGACAAAATCACCCTCTGAATGGTACCCGTAACACCTGTATCCTTGTAATGCTATTTGACTTGACCACGCAACATTTAGCGTGAATAACTCAGCTCAGAGGGCTCAAGAGACCTGCGGATATGCTTTAAAATGCACTGCTGGACAAGTCGCATTGGCACACAGAGTTTCATGATGCTGGTCTGCAAAATATGAAAGAAAACCAACCGGTTCTGGTGTTGGAAAACCTATATTAAATGCTTCAATCTTCAATAGCAGCCAAATGTGATGAGCTACGAGCCTAGAGCTATGTTATAATAATATCAGTTTGTTACAGGTCTGGCAAGGACCCTTAGATTACTAATAGCCAGCCCAATTTAAAAACAGAAACAATCTCTTATAAAGATATAAATTTGGCCGATGGAAGGTTAGGGGGATGAGGTATGGGGACGCGAATGCCTTACCAGCAAGGTTAGACTTGTCAGGGACTTTAAGTCCCTAATCGCATCGCCAATCGTGTTGAACATAGGAGGTGTAGGAATGGCCCAAGTAAAAAATAAAAAGCAGATGAACAAATGAGACGGTTAAAAAACATTGTTACATATGCTAGATTGTTTTTGGGAAACGTGATATCCCCAGTTAACAAATTTCAGACTTAAAGCCGGGTAGTTACCGAGAAACAGCATGCATGTGGGACGTAAGTCAGTTTTTCGCTCTTGCCCATGGTACATTTAGGATGAACAGCACCCGTAGGTTACAATGATGTGCTCTAAACTTAGGTGTCATCCATTTGGCATCGTGTAAGGGAAGCGTGCAATTTGTAGGGCTAATCGGCTGATTTTAATTTCCCATGCATACAACGCTGATGTGGAGTGTCTTGCAGGAAAGCATTGCAGGAGCAAGCTAAGAGCCTGAGGATAAGCTAGATCGATTTAGGGGGAGAAGATACCACTGGTTACCACATTTCAGACCTAAAGCATGGGTAGTTTCCGAAAACAGCATACTTGTGGTGCTCTTTGGTCATTTTTTCAGCCAGGAGGGTTTAGCGTGACGAGTGTTACTGAAAACAAGGTTTAATGAAATTTTTTCAATAACCAGCATTGTGGTCATTATGAAACTCGGTATTAGGGTAGGTCTTGTCTTCCCCCCCCCCCCCCGTACATTCTATCCTTGTCCTCAGTTCCATGCACACCTTAAGAACCGAGTTATTCACGCTAAACCTCGTTTGGCCAAGCCAGAATGGCATTACGAATGTTAATGGTAGTCCGTCACAAGGCGATTTCTCGAAAACCAGCAGTGTGGCATCATGAAACTTGGTAGGGACCTGTGTTTCGTCTCCCACATATTTTAAGCCTGACTACAAGTATATGCGCAAACTGTGGGGTGTAGTTGGGCCAATGAGTTTTTGCTTATTGCGATCAGCATTAGCCCGTATAGCAGGATCGGTTTCATTACTACGCAAAATGGTTGTAACAAAACATTAAAGCTCGACCAAGAATTACAAAGCGTACAACCATTTTGCGTATGCAACCTTGCTGCTGGAGGCAAGTTTTCTTATGCCAGGCTTCCTTGTTCTATGTAGCTTAGAAAAACTCTGGTCATCCCAGTTTGTACTACTCTGGGTGTTATTTCGAGCCTCATTAGTGAGGCTTTGTCTTTGTGGCCTTAAAGTGATGAAAGGGTTGTGTTCAGTCTTATCAGAAAGACATACTTGACTCTGAGCATCATCAAGGAAATTAATAGTATCACTTCTCTGCCTTTCAACTACAACTTGAATAGAGACATTAGTGACGCGTTCAGATAGAACCAACGTTTAGTTTCTGCCTTAAGCTACAAATTTCCATATTCTTTATAGTTATCACCAAACGAAAAAAAAGAAAGAAGGATAACGTCTAAGCTAGACATGATCTGAATTTCCAGTGCCTTATAAAATACAGTTTTTCCATTGACTTCTTTGGAGGCCTGCTTTCTCAAAATGGTCTTGTCATCAACTGCTGTAGAATAGAATAATTTATCAATATTAGACAGTGAATCCGATGCAGTTAAAAAGGATTCCTGTACCTGTGAGTGCGTGTCCTGATCAAGTGAGTTAGCTATGGATCTTTTCGTAGAATTTCCCTCCACAACAGACTCCACAAGTGAGTTTTCATCCTGATATGTCATAGAAATTATGCCTGCACTCTAAGCACAAGCAGACAGGCCAATGCTTGATGTACTCAAGACCGAGGGTCGAACACTCATCAGGGCACTGCTCGATGATCCAAGAACATCCAGTCGTTCCACCCAAACTGATGGGTTCATTTCCATATACTCATACCCAGTTTGAAAGTTAGCTACTGCAATCCTTGAACCAGTTTCTGATCAACAGGTGTGCCTACATGATCACTGGAACTTTGTTCAACAAGTACAGAAGAGATAAGAACTGGGGCATGCACAGGTAGCGACTTAGTAACAGAAGACGAATTTTTTCTATGGTGATCTGTGATCTCTCCCTCAAAGTCGGTGAAATCATGAGTGGAGAGAGTGCAGCTAGTGGTATCCCAGAAAATTCTCCTTCGAATATTTTTTTGCTTCAACAATAGCCAACTTCCTTGCACCAGTTACACATTCATTTAACAAAGATTCCTTATTGCACCCAGAAGTAAACTTAGCATCAAAAATGTGCTTTGCCCTATTTGACACCATTCAGTCAAAATGGGGCGCTAAAGGAGACCATATTGGTTCATCAGTTTTTAAAACAGATTTAATAGCGAAAAATACCAGAAATGTCTTTGCCACGCAGATCAAAGTTATTATAATTGAGAAAATGTAGGAAATACACGCTGAGTCAAGAAAGAGATGCGGACTACCAAGACAAACTCACTATAAATTAGTAGCTCACAGTGCAACAAGGTCCTGGACGAATATCCCCAAAAACTAGGAATCAAAGGAAACCCTTGAGAAGGATGGTGTCAGGGCGTCCAAACGTACTACCTCGGCAATATAAATCTCCAAAAAAGTATCAGAAAAATTTGTTTCTGGAGTTGGTTTTGAACCGGAACATTCATATTACCCAATACAAAACAGAATACAAGACGGCAGCCCCTACAGTTCAGATGTAAACACTGCAATTATACTACTGTTTTCCATGATCACACATCATGTACAGTTGCACACTACTCCAAAATAGCTCAAAGTGTTCACGACATGTTCATAAAGTGGAACTACTCACCAAAAATGACTACACTGGTCGAAGAACTTCCAATTCTCAAAAACAACGAGGAGACCAAAAGAATATTAAACCAGTATGGGCAAAGGCACACAGAGGGATCACAGAAGATAAGGACATGTTTGGTTGTCGTACACCAGTCAGTTAAACATAATACCGGGGACCCCCCAGGAGAGCAAGCCCACATGGAAGGGGGATGAAGGGCGAATCAAACCCATCCACCAGCCTCAATTCCACTCAAAACCTGGGTGAAGTAGAAAACAGCATAATAGAGAATCTCAACAGATAACAAGTGACAATGTGACTAAAGCTCACATAAAGAAACCAGGTCAGGCCCCTCCTACTGAGGTACCCTACTGTTACAAAGTCCTTTACCACTAACTTTTATATAAGATTAGCAAAAATCACATAACCTCTATTTACAACTCATGGCTTCAAACGGCTGTTGACCATAAGCGTTCAAAATCAACTAATATGTCTGTGACGCAGTAGGCAGGTGTGCACTAGGTAAACCTCCTGGAATCATTCTCTTCAAGAAAGCAACTAGGGCCAACACCCTAAAGGGCAAACAACATTCCTCCAGAACGTTCTCCAGTGGGTGACTGCATTTGCAGGCACTACTGGGAACCTGCGTGATCCCAAAGACGTGCGCCCGCAAAGTTCCCATGGCCTGTAAGCACTTGCACAGCTTGGGCTGCATCTGACGAAAGTCTGCACCCACTTTAGAAATGTAATTAAGGAGTCTCCGACCCTTTGTCGTTTTTCTCCATCGGTCTTGCCACAACCTCTTTGTTTCTTTCTGCACCAACTGAGCAGAGGAGGAAAGAGGGAGAGAGAACTGCAATTCCTACCCCTACTTGCTGTTTTTTTGCTGACTTATCTACAGTCTCATTTCCCAGAATGCCAACATGGGTCCGGACGCATCCAGCCGGACTGTGTGGACGTCAGCCACGTCCCAGAGGAGAGCTGCAGCTGCCATTGCAACTAATACAGTTGGAACGTCAAAAGCCAAGGTAATTGTCCTGAGTGCGAACAACGAGTCTGAGACAAAGTTCAAGTGACTTTCCTGCCCCAGATAATCCGTCGCATACCTGAAGGCTGCCTTCAAAGCAAACACCTTGGCCTGGAAAACTGAATTCTGTAATCCTAGATGGAAGGATCGGGAAGCCACAAGTTCTCCCTCTTTGAATACTGCAAATGCACTTCCAACTCTGTCCTCTGACTTAAAGCCATCTGTGAAATCCCCCACTTGCCTCTCACTTTATCGATAAAGTTGAAAACATGAGCAGGAACCCAGCGGGAGGGCTAGGGAAACCCACCTGGCTCTACAAAATTCTCATAAGTTTTGCTATCAATTGGACTATAATGTTCAGTACGCTTGATTGCTCTCAAAGACAAAGGGACCACTCCAGTCAGAACAAAAAGCGACTGTGCCACCATACTGAATGCACTTGCTATCAGCAACATCAAAGGCCTAGCTGCTTAGTACAACCAACTTGAATGTTTCACCAACTTAGATCTGTGGCCCGAAAGCTCTCCTCCATATACTTTTAGGAACAATGTACTTTCCAGAATGACCAAACAACAAGGACAGCAGAAATGTCGTTAATCACTAATTAGATGACTAGACATTTGGCTACCTTCAGAGAGTCATAGTTACCCACGCCATTTACACCCGCACTTGGTTGAATTTTGGAACTTTAACATTCAGAGCACTGGAAAGAAATAACTAGGAAGAAATTGCAACCTATGGCCATCGCAATGCTTTGGTTTAATTTGACAGTGCGTTTCACCCGGCCCGGACCAGTTATGAGTTGAGTTTTTGGGACCTGCTGAGATGCACAAGGTCGCAAAGTCGCACTCATGAACGCCCTCACCACGTAGCTGAGGCAGTCCATGTGAAGGATTCGACCCCGTGCTCCAACATCCATCATGTGTGCCAGGACCTACTATATGCCCCGCGAAGGACGATGAAGCCGAGCAGCATGCACCTCTGTCCGACGGGCCCGGTCCTCAGAGCCAATCCTTCTTCTCAAGTTACTAATATGGCTTTCTGACTTCTCTTACTTACATTGTTATATTGACTAGGGGGTGTTCACCTTCAAGACCTGTTGCAGACACATGCACAACAAGTCTCCAAGGTGAATACCCTCTAGTGTTAAGGTCAGGTGCAAAAATAAAGTTCTCGTTACCGGATTTGCAAGGGCCAGCAGTAGCGCTCCGGACACTGCAAGAGGCTGAGGTGCTTTACGGATACAACGTCTCTCTCTCTCTCTCGCTCTCTCTCAGGGTGAGCTGAATCTAAGGAATCCATTCCTTACAATGAAAACGTAACTCATCCCAGAACTCCCGCTGACATCTCGGAGTTTGTTTGCTTTGCTACATTGGATCCACGAGTGATTGACCTCTGCATCCGGGTTCAGGAATATTAACAAGATTCCATTTCGAAATGTTGGGGGGGGGGGGCATGGCCTTTCAAGTTTGACACCCATTCCCCAATTCGGAATAGGTTCTCCTATTCTTTAGGACTGACTTATCCACGTTCAACTGCTATTCACATGAACCCTTCTCCGCAACAGTCTTCCAGGTTCTCACTTGGGTATTCATGGCTACCATCACGATCTGCACCAGCGGGCCTATGCCCGACACCTTCAACACAATTTACTGCAACCTTCCAACTCAGTGGGGCTTCTATGTGCTGCCCACGAGAAGCTGCGGCTTTGCACCATTGGCTAGGTATGGGATCAATGCTAGGTATGGGATCAATGCTAGTGTTTAAGGGCTTGTTGCTTCGGCAGGTGAGTTTAACACACTCCATAGCAGATAACGACTTCCATGGTCTCCGTCCTGCGGTCAATAGGAACTAAAACTTTTTATGGAGTCTGATGAGCATACTCATTGCACGCCATAGCCCGACGTTTGGTTCATACCACAGGGCTATTTCTGTTTACCAAAGGTGGCCTACTGGACACTCACATCTGACGTCCGTGCTTCAGTCGAGCAAGCTGGGCTTCACACCCATTTAAAGGTTAAGAATAGGTTGAGATCTTACCTGTCCAAAGGCCCCTAATCATTTGCTTCATCAGATGTGACTGTGTTTCATCCAAGTGCCATCCGAGTGCCAGCTATCCTGTTGGAAACTGTGGAGGGAACAAGCTGTGAGTTGGTTTGATTAGTCTTTTGCCCCTATATCCAGGTTTGACGACCAATTTGCATAGTCAGAATCACTATGGACCTCCACCGAGTTTCCCCTGGCTTCGCCATACTAGAAGCATTGTACACCATTTATTGGGTCCCAACGTGTTTACTCTTGCTCTGCCTCACCAACCTAGTGTTCGAGACGGGCCGGCAGTGCACTGCCTGGCTCGGTCGAACTGTAATTCCAAATGGATACCACCTTGGATGACAACGTACCAATCTTTAATTTCATTGCACTTTTGGGTTTCATCCAAGAACTTCCCTACGACTCATACACATAACACTCCTTGGTCTCAAGATAGGTCGGATTGACGACCGACCTACTCGTCGCAGAATAAAAGTACCACCGAGGGAGCTCGGCCCAACCAACAGTGGGTCCTAAATCACCACCCACCACAAGGGCGTATGAAAACGTGGTGCCCCAGCATGCTAGCTGGCAAACCACGTGCCTTTCCCATGAGAAGAAAGCATGTGCACGGATCCCAAAAGCTTCGTTTGTCCGGTGGAGGAGCCAGGTCATAGCTGGCTATTACTCCGATCGTAGTCGGTCCTGCAACCGGAGCAACAGCTGGCTTAACGCCAATGGATACCAGTAATGGGGACTTGAGCCTGTAGTCGAGATTCTGCAAGTAGTCGCGACGAAGATGGTAATGGGTGCAGTTAAGGTTATCCGGTTCCTGGTGTTTAAAGCTTCCAATGTATCGTCCATCCCTGCAGTCATCAAAGTTTCCCACAACGGCTACAATTCTTGATTTCTGTTACAATATCTACTAAACTCATGGGCAGGCCGTGATGCAAGCCTTGCACCATTCGTATCTCTACCACTGAGATTTCTGAAAGGTACTAGCCATCCGTACGCCCCCAGCAGGGGACAGCACAGCTTTTGGCCTCGCCGACATTGTAAATGTCAGGTAGTAGCTTTCCATCTCTGAATGGCAACAAATGGAAAGTGAGCAAACCCTTCTTCGAACTATTTCGTGTGATAGATCCGTGAAACTACGTCTCCTGCCTGCGTGCGTGTCGCCAAATTGTGTAGCCTCGATTGTGTAGGCTACAGAAGAGAACATCGTGTAGAGTAGATCGGGTTCAGACCCAACTGTCCCCACCTGAAAATGTCACGCAGACAGTGGGGCTCCACTGCAAGACAAAGCACCAGTAGTCTTCATCGGCCTTGACGATTCTCTTCTGAGAAAGTCCTGTGATAGCTGTCCAGCAAGATGTGGACCCTGGAGATCCTCGCTAGCCATGACGATTCCCGTCGAGGAGAATCTTGTGTAGGGAGTAGCCCTGCAAGACATCATAGCTGCCCGGCAACACGTGAACTCTGGACATCCTCGTTGACCATGACGATTCCCGTCCACAAGAGTCTTGCATAGGCAGCAGTGACCCTAACTATATCGAGCTAGCAAAACATGCACCCCAGAGATCCTGAGTAGTCCTGCAGGCTTCATGTTGAGAAACAGCTTCCCCACAAGGGCTTGGTGTGAGCTCCTGAAGATTGACCATTTTTTGATTGACCACCAACCTGCCTTCCCCTGAGCACTGAGGGTACACGGGCTATGGCTCAATTCAGGCATGATAGGCAGGTGGGGACGAGGTGCAATATTATGCTAACACCTTCAGGTTATCCGTTCACAACTCAAATAAGTATTGGCAATCACAAGTCTTGGCAGAATTCATAGACAATTTTTACACACGTTCCAGTCGGGTGCGCTTATCGTTCCACCACTCACTTTTGATAATACCGAAGATTGTTAACGAGTATGTCTGAAACTAGGCTGGGCATGCCTCACCTTGGAGGGGTCTGTCACCTTCTATTATATTATTTAACAGTAAACTAAGCTTTGTTGGAGTTCGGCTAGGTTCAACAGTCCAGTCACAGGGGTCAAATTAGAATTTTTTTTTCTGAGCGCAAACAATTGATCCCCTGAGCTGCTAGGCGGGCGCAAATTATTCAATCTCGGCGCAATTCACAAAATTTGCTCGTTAGTCAAATGACTTACCACTTACGCTGTTAAAAAAATTATATATGTATATATGTGTGTGTGTGTGTGTGTGTGTGTGTGTGTGCGTGTGTGCGTGTGTGTGTGTGTGTGTGTGTGTGTGTGTGTGTGTGTATATATGTATATAAAATGCAGGTGAAACTTTTAATTTTTGAAAATTCAGTACAATTATGCCATTCTTGTGGCATTGGGAATAAATGGCATGCTGACTATTATATAGGCCTACTAAATAGATATTAAGGTAGCGATTCTAAGTCACTGCTCATATAGTCATCTGTACTTTGTTCCTCGGGCAAGGGCAATGCATCAATTTCTGATGACGATGATGGGCCTACCATTGCTGCCGATTTGCACTGCTTTTTTGGTCTTGGGCCGTAAGGTTGCATGCTTGGTCGCTTGGCTCCAGATGCCAACCAGTGGCCTACAGCTTCAGATGAATCATAGTCTGTTACGCTACAAGTATTTCCGAAATTCTGATAAGGTGCTCCATTGTCGTACAATTCAGTGAGAATCGCCAGTCACCCATGATTCGCTTCATTGTTGAAAAAAACACGTTCAACTGTAGCGCTAGAGTAAGCCATTACAAGGGCAATGTTCACTAGGTGGAGTACATTACAGAACATTTCTTGTTTCATGGTAAAGATGATTTTCCACAGTTGTGAAAATCCAAGAGTGGCATGGTGTTTTTAAACATTTGTTTTTAATTGTTGCCATTCACATTGCACCTTGTCTGTGGTACACCCATTCTTTTTCAACACCACCAAAAAATGCCGTCTTAATGTAGTTAGTTCTTCATTACCATAGGTCGAAAGAAGTGTTTTGTCATGTTTTGGCCATTTAGCAGGATCAAAGATGGAAGTGCTTGTAACGATATTGTCTTCTTCAAAATCATAGAACCTTGAATTAACACATGTTGTAATTTTATCGATAGTTGCATTCCTTTCCTTTAAAAGCAGTTGGTCGCCACTGGCCACTTTGGTCAGCACACAACCAGCAAAATCGGCAGTATCACTTTTTTCCCCGCCTGGTTGCAGTGTTACTTTTTCCCGAAATTCGGTTAAGTGGCTACCATCTGTTAACTTTAGGTGGACTAGTTGATCTTTAGCAGTAGAAATAGCCTCCACTACCGACGATGCAACTAAGATTCCTTCTGCAGGGTTGTGGAAATAATGGACAGTTGTGTCATAACATGTATGAAGAAGTTTAGTAGCAGTGGAAATTTTGAACTGTGTCATGATCTTCGTCCAGCCTTTCATTTTTGCTTTATCATCATCTTAACATCTTAACGACTTTCACTGGCAGCATCTTCAAAATGGGTTAAAAAGGTTGAAATTCCTCTGCAACGCTGTTATAGCAGCCAGCTTATGAGCAATCCATCGTGTGCCACCTGTCTTTTTTGGTTTTAAGGCCTGAATCTCCAAGGCATCACCCACTGCTTTAAGTTCTCGCCATCGTTTAGGAGATCTGCTATAATACGCATACACCCCTTTCAAAACTAACTCAATTTCATCAAAACATGTAGAGTGCATTGAATCCCCAATAGCAAGTTCTAGTCAGTGAGCAACACAATGGATTGTTATAATCCATGGCATATCTTCTTGCATTAATGTCATGAGACGTTTCGAAGACCCAAAATTCACGGCTGCACCATCTGCACTAGCACTCACACAGCAATTTTTCCAGTTTTTGGACAGCTCTGGCAATATAGCACTGGTTGACACCTGTAATCCCAAAGCATTAGCATTTTCTATTTCTTTTATGCCCGCAAACTTCGTAATGGGTACATCATGTTCCAATAATCTGATGCAAACGACTTCTTTCTCAGAAATGGCTTTATCCGTAGAGCCGTCACACGAAAAACTAAAATATGGATGCTTATTGGCATTGGTATGCATGAGTTTCTTCAAATCATCTTTTAAAACTTTAGCAGTATGCATGACAAAGTCCTTAGCTGCCTTATCGTTTGCGTAAGTTTCTCCTAAATTGACGCCGTGTTTCTTTTCTAAAGCAATTAGGCTTGGAAAAATAGTGAAAGGCAGTTCTTCTTTTCCAATAAAGTAAGCCAAATTAAAGAGCTTCTCCAATTTATCCTTTTCTTTAAAGTTCATACGAATGAGTCCTGATTCAATCGGCCTGTCTTGTGAGCTCATCATCCAAGTTTCCAGCATATCTGAAATAAAACGTGTATATATAATAATCTATTTACGCACATCACATGCCTATATTTTTAATACGTTTATCACGTCCAATTAGGCAACAAAAAAGTAGACTCATTCATTCAACTAACCTGCTGTTTTTTTATGTCCAGCGCTGTCGCGTGTCTTACTGCGTTGCATTTCAGAATATTTGTAGTGCCATGAATGTAACCCTCTACATCGGTAACACGTCCAGCTTTCCCAGCTGCAGCACGATCAACATTTGGTTGTTAGCGACACGTACGGCACCATACCATTTCCACCAACCAATTTTTGCTTAGAAATCAAGCCATGACATGCCCCAGTTGTTAACTGTCTGCAAGCGAACCTTTTTTTCTGCCTCAGTTGATTCCTTAGATTGTGATGTGTCGGGCGTTGTCGTGGTACGATTTTCCAATTTTTTCGGCAAAGTTTTGTCTTGTATGGGTTTTGCACTAAAATAATTATACAGCGACATTTTCAAACTTGTTTTTCGATCGTCGCTCCGTTAGAGCACTCGCAACCTCTGACCTAACGCACGTGGAGACTGAAGAGCGCAGTAGTACAGCGTCACAGCAAGGGGAAGGCCCATGACGTCAGCGCGTGTACAGCAGACAGGTATCTGTTCTATAAATAACTCTCATCCACCTCGCATCGCGGGGATGACTGGACTCTCGTCAGGCTAGCAGCTGCACTACCGTACACAACTAAAACGCTTTTATTTTCTTCTATAACGAAGTGCTAAGAAAACGGCTGGAAAATTCACGAAAAAAATAGATTTATTTTCCTTTTTAAGAAGAATTATTTATCCCGGTTAAAGAAGAATTATTTCCCCTTTTTTGTTGGCGCACATCTTTGCGCTGCTAAAGCCTGAACTGGGCGCTGTTTGTCAGTGCAGAAGCGCAAATCGCGCTTTGCGCCTCTTGTAATTCAGGCCCTGGGAGTCACACTATGCATCCATAACAGCCACCCCAACGGCAGCCGCTCAGGCCACGCTGGGCATCCATTCTGTGTTACCTGCTGTTCTAAACCCGCACAGTTTTGGATACCTAGGTGAGACATCAGCATTACCCATTCTGCCGTAGGCCTGGACCACGAGCAAGTTGGGACACCGTTTTGTTGGTTCCAACACTCAGTGTTAGCTATAAACCCAAGGGGCTATAAACCAAGATCAGTATGGGATGGCCAGTTAGCACAGAATGTTGTTACTCCGCACATCAACATACCCCCCCTCGTCTCGAGGACGGTTTTTCAAACCTTCAAAATGTCGACATTCATTGTCTCTTGCTATTCACGTTACTTCTCGCAATTTGCTGCATTCTTCATCGTCCCACGAGCTGAGTGATCCACCACACTCTCATATTCGAGATTCGAAAATCCCGCCCCAGTAGGGCATGTATTTTATTTTTTCGATTTTCTATTTTACCATCATATAACGAAAAAAAAGGAAACTAGGACAAGAGGACAGGGTGACGACGATACTGGCCACATGCCCAAGAGGTGATAGGCATTACCAAAATCAACAGCAGTAATTGGAAGGTTGGTTGGTCCCAACAACTGCTTGATCAGTTTTGAATGGCATACCTGCAAAATCCAAAAGGTGAGTACCCATCTTTCGATACCAGACTTGCCTAGTCGACCAGTGTATACTAGAATTCTAGATCACGCTCTTGCTTTTCGGAAGCCAGGACACACAACTGAATCCGGTCAACCGTTTTGAAACCCCTCTAGAAAGCCTTGGATGCTACCCATGTGTCCCCTCCAGGGACCCAGTATGACTGAATCATCCAAAGAATTACGGGACAATCAAAGACCGATGGAGCAAGAATACGGTAGGCCCTGACCAGCATTAGAGATCTTCCACTGCAAAAGATACCTGACGTCACACCTGCTTTCCTTCCGTATGTCCTCGTGCCATAATGAACGCAGCGGGCTGTTCCACTGCATCATCTAACCTACCTGTCTGCCACAGCAGCGACATCTGACTCTTAACTTAGTCAGCGGCTGTTGGGATGACCAACTTCCCATTCACACCTTTGCAGTCAAGGAACTTGGCATTTAGCAAGGTCATACATCAGTTCGTTAAGTTGCAACAATACCAAAGCAAGAATGATGATCATTGAGCCAGATTACCCACCACTGGCCCAACAGCTCGACCAGCTAGGAACATCCTACCTGGAAATACCCAAAGGTTTGGACCTATTGCTCCAGTACAACTACTGTCATGTTCCCACAAGACCCAAGGTTAGGGGCCAGCAGCGCAACCGGATTAGAACAGCATACCTACAAAATCCCGAAGGCGAGGACCCACTGCTCTCTGCCAGTAATTGCCACTGGTCCAACAGCTCAACTAAATCCAAGAACAGCATGCCTGAAAAAGCCTGAAGGCAAGGACCAAACTGTTCTACTGGCCAGCAAACACTACCAGACAACACTGTCCATGGACTAGACACTCCGACGGAGGTGATATCAGATTATTTAATTAAGGACACCGAAGAAGATGGTTAAAGCCAACAGCTCAGCTGACTTAAAACAGAGTACTTTAAAAGCCAGTAGCTGAGAACCCACTGTTCACCGCCAGTAATTGCCACCGGTTCAACAGCTAGACCAAAGACAAGAACAGCAGTCTTCATATCCGGAGGTCAGATGATCCACTAGTAACCACCAGTCTTTGCCCACACACCAGCCTAACAGCACAATTAGCTTAACAGAGTGTGCCTGCAAAAGCCCCCTTCCCTGAAAAGGGCACGAGGACCCACTGCTCACAACCAGTTGTGCCATTAGACACTTGCTCCATATACCGTATCCGCACCGACTCGCTCGGCCAGCTATGGCATCGGCAAAATCTGTTACCAAGGACCAACAGACCGGGTTAGAACGGGATACCTGAAAGAACCCAAAGGTGAGGACCTACTGTTCCCCACCAATTCAACAGATCTTTTCGCAGAAACTTGCCAACTATTCTGACGAGTACTAGTCATGCCAGACATACAGATATTCCTTAGACGCAGGCTTACCTTCCGGGCGTTTGGAAGCCTGCTCCTGCAGCCGGTCAGCCAGAATCGCCCAAAGACTTCTGATGAAATCTGTAAGCTGAATCATAGGAATTCTGTTTTTCAGGTGGAGCTTTTGAGCTTCACAACCGATTACCGGTTTGTCCAGAGCTATCGCATAGCAGGCACTGTAGTGACCCGTTCATTGGTGGGTCTGTACGCTATTTCCTCTTTATTAAGGGTCGTAGACTTTTTGCCTCTGGAGTCGACGGCGTCTCAGATATTGACTGAAAACGGTAGTTTCTCCTCCTACCTCTTAGGAATAACTCGTCTGTGAATGCTGGGTGTGAACTTTAGGAACCTGGTATAGAACATTGATCTTCGGATTTTAGAGAAAGCGTGAGAGAACACATTCTTGCGATGACGATCCCGGGTGGTTTCACCTGGCCCTCTTTGGAAGAGTGTATGAGCTCTTTTCAAGAGCAATTTATCCTAATTTGTTTGCGGGTAGTTAGAGACCCTTCTGGATCTCATAGTCTCCATTATTTTGGAGGTCTATCTTAGGTAGTCATTATGTAAATGGAAGAAGCTGAAATTGTCACAGCATGTACCTTAGTAAGTGAGGCGGTAACTGAACTTGTTGAGTTATGCTAAGTTTGTTATAGAACATCGACCTTCTTTCCCTGTCTGATTCTGAAGATTATTGAGGAAAACGACTCTGGGTGGAGGCTCGTCCCCCATCTGGAGGTATAGGTGTATGGGTTTGTTTGACTGTGGCCTGACTATTTCCCTACCTTCTTCTAGCAGGGGGCTACCTTGGTTGGGAAATGAGTACATTCCAAATACTGCTTCTATTTACTATATAGTGAAACCACATCCAAAGGAATGGGCCCGAAAAAATCAGCAGGGGAAAAAAACTGCGTTGAGCTTAACTATCGTCTGGCACTTTGAATAGACATGAGAGGCGTAGTGTAAGTGTGCAGTGGCAATGTTGAAAGTAAAATACCACTACTTTAATCGCCTCTTTACTTATTCAGTAAAGCAGGGAGTGGAGATTTTAAGGTGAACACATTGTAGTCTTAAGCCCGGAGACTACGTTTTTCCCATGGTAATCGTTCTGAAAACACTGTCAGGCTGCGTGCTTGACTGGGCACTACATCTGTCAAATGGTAATACAGGTGTCCTAATTCTAACTCTGTGAGGACAGATACCTGGACAAAAGCTGGCTTGATCTCGAATTTCAGTCAGCATACGGACTGCGAAAGTGTGGTGTAGTGATCCCTTACTAAGGATTTTTAAGCAAGAGGTGTTAGAACAGTTACCACAGGGATAACTGTCATGTGGTGGCCAAACATTCATAGCGATGACGATTTTTGATCCTTTGATGTTGCCTCTTCCAATCATTGCGAAGCAGAATTCGACAAGCATTGGATTGTTCACCCACTAATAGGGAACCTGATATGGGTTTAGACAGTTGTGAGACAGGTATGTTTCACTATTTGTAACTCGTTAGTGTGATAGTAATCCTGCTCAGTACCAGAGGACCGCAGGTTCAGACACTTGGCACATGTGCTAGGCCTAGTGGCCAGTGGTGCAAAGCTACTATTCATGGGATTATGATTGAATCCTTTTTAAATATTTTAAATAAAAAAATTCATGGTGAACTGGGTGATACATGTTTTTAATCTCTATAGACCCCGATCTTAGTTGGCAAAAGGTCCAAACCCGGTTGGGATTCGGTCTGAACTTGAGCCTGACTCGTCCACAGTTCTTCTGGTCTCGGGTCTGGACTCGGTCTGGTATTTCAGTCCTGTTCGAAAGTGGGACTTCAGATCGTAATCCCAGCTCCTTGTTTCAATGTGGGGGTGGTCTGTATGCAGGTCCTCTCTGCAATGCACAAGCGTTATGTTCATTTTAATTAATATAGATGCGATATCATCATCTTTTACATTCTGCTCTAAAACACGCTGGTAGAAATTGTTTACAGTAAAACGTATGAAAGGGGCACAGATTTTAATCAGTGCCCAAAATCAGTGGAGCAAAATCAGTGCCCCTTTCCAAAGGAAAATCATGAAATACTGCAATCCCCTTGCAGTATTTTATGATTTTCCTTTGGAAAGGGGCACTGATTTTGCGAAAGTGTCATTCTGAAAACTCTATATGATATAACATGGAATTTTCTTTTTATAAAATTTGACGAAGACAGTGATTTCTTCCAGGATAATGACAAATCTGTCCTCGTTATAATCTGAAAATCCCGAAATAAAGCAATGGGACCGCCAGATCCGCCTACTTTTTGGGTGCCCCGCACCAAAAGAGATTCCACAAAACGTTTCTACAACCATTAGTGAGGACATAAAAAATTGTACCGCATTCATCTAATAGAGATACACGGCTGGCACAACTTATTTGTTAAACTTCGTATAAGCATGTGTTTAAAATAATTTCAAATTACACAAGGATAAAACTTACCTTGTCAAATAGTTCATTTCGGAAAAACCAACTTGTTATTTCAGAACGTTCCCATACAGTCGTAGCATTGTTTTCAAATCTTTCCATTAAATCCAGTAATGTCAAATGTGTGTTTGAACAATCCATTTTCTTCCTTTTGGCAATCTTTTTCTTCTCAATGACAACTTTTTTGCTGTCACCACATATTACGATATTTGGGTAAAGTACTTTGTGTTCCTCCGCAGCTTTAACCAAAACCCTTGTTGGCTCTGACAAGTAATACTGGATTCGAATGAAAATGAAGGCAACACTTGCGATAGCACAAAAAATCCATGTGATAAATTTAAGTACTTCACCGGCATTAATTGTTTTTGGGTCTTCAAGCTTAGTATAATTAGACTTGTAAAAAACCTTGTTGACTTTTCTGTATATTGGATCAGATTCCGAAAATTTTCTTTTTTGAGTGAGGCGTTTAATTACAACGTAGTGGAGTTGCGCAACAGACAGAAGTGAAAACCCTAGACATAAACCTAAAGTTCCACCAATTTCACACAAGAGCGATGGGATTTCATAAGAAAATCTTTCCTGAATTTTTGTAGTAAATGCTTTGTTAAAGCCTAAGAATATTACGCAGTCTTTTTCAGTTTTGCCTATCATATACACGGATAGGTCAAATTGCAGGAACCGACATTGCCTGGGGCACTTACAGGCTATAACAGCATCTGCTTGGAAGCTTATCACCATTGCTTTTGAAATTATTTCAGAAACGTTACTTGTGCACTCTGGTGCTTTGATTTCTACGGGGAAAAATGGTAATCTGCAACAAAATAATTTGATTACTACATTGCCATCTGAATACCCTAAAATGCCATAAAATCCCATAAATTCTGCAGAAAAATCCATGTGCTCATTGTATGTCAAAAGTATCAGACCAGGCGTTAAATCACACCGAGTTTAACTCCCACTTTGGGAACAGGTGACATTCCAAGCAATCTTACCTGAAATGCTGTAGGCTTGTAATTTTTGCAACAACAACAAAACTTACATAGTTTCTGCTATCAAAGCTGATAGTCTCAGAATCACAGATTTAGAGAGTATCAGTATAAAGAAAATGACTCCATTATGAATTAAATTAAATTATGACATATTACACGATTAATTTGTAGGTAATTGAAGATTGACAAATAAAAAGCAACCTGACTGGCCAGATCTACAAGAACATGCCTGTAGCACAGAATTTTATTTTCGGCCGTGATTTCCAGACCAGGTTCAACTAAAATCAATGATATGACATGTCCAATGCAATAAAATATAGATAAGGAAGGCAGAAAATAAAATTCTGCCAAGTAAAAGACAAATGAATTGAATTTAGGAACCAGTGCCCACAGTCAACTATTAGCAGTCCATCATCCTGGAATGAAACAGTGCCAAAAGTTTCAGATTTGGTTTAATGGCAAATCATTAAACCAAGTTCGCCACTTTTTTATTTCATTAAAATTTTTAATGTTGTGTGCTACACACTGTGCATAGTTTAACTATGCACGTGACTACAACGCATATTAACTTTGTACAAATAACAATGATAGTTTCCTTATTGTTGGCTTTTCCTTGGTTCATGGACTAACTTTTTTTTGCCTTGTAGCAAGAAAATTTTGTCTCTCGACTCTAGCCGTATAATAAATAAAAGAGAATGTCCGTGTGTGTGCGTCTTTTAACACTGTTCCTCCATTACCAAGCAAACTTGAACACTCAAATGTCACTGACTAAGAGTAACGTGAAACTTGGGCGTTTGTTTTCATTCATCATTGATTTAGTTTTTACGTAAGCAGAGTTATGTGTTAAAAACTCCGACATGTTAGAAAAAATCTACCAATTTAAAGTTGCAACCAGAAAGACTTAACAACACGAAGCACGTTACACCGAAACCAATGCTTATGCATACAACGTTATTAATATTATAAAACGCTTCAGAAAAAAGACATGTAAGCCATCAACGTCTTGCTAATACGTGTAAAAGAATCTCCAGCATCCCAAAAACAATCTGGAGCTTCTTTTACACGTATTAGTGCGATGCTGATGGCTTACATATCTTTTTCTAATATCTGTTCGTTTGGAGCTTAAAAGTTTTTTAAGGCGTACATCAGTATATTATACAATTAAGCATATTTTAATACTAATATCTATTATTTTTTTGCTTGTTCCAGCAAGAATAACAAAGAAAAGTATGTTACAATCACCTTAAAAAACTATTATAAGAGAGGCTTTTTAATACTCAATTTTAAGTCCTCAACAAGAAAAACAACAGCTAAGAAAGACTTGCTTATCAAATTTCATATTTTTAGCGCGATTTGCAAACATTTTTTGCTCCACTTAATGATTTCTGCTCAGTGCTCTACAGTAAAAAATGCTGTCAACGAGAATACTGCAGTCACATTCAAATCTTGTTCGAAAGGTCGTAGCTCTGTTAATACCTACATTATAAGCCATAAAAAATGAAACTCGGCGCGAGCAAATTTTCTTGCCAATTTCGCTTTCATTCTCAAGAATATTGTAGTTACAATAAAATAGCATGCCAAAGGCCCTAAGCCTTGTCCATACCTACATTTTAAGCTATAGAACTTGAAAATCGGTTCAGTGGTTCGCTCTCCTCGTGAAGGCAAAGACTCCCAACGACAACTCAACAACAAGAACAACACATGGCCATACCATGGACGCAGAACGGTTTCATAGTTGTATCATAGGCACCCGTTAAAATTAGTTTTTGCCTGCTCATTTCGATAAAGTAATAATACTTGACACACATTTTTGATACCGTTTTCAACTTTAAAAAATATTTAAAGAATTCCACATTTATATGGAATGACTCTGCTGTCTTTAATCTTCTATGCCTAATAAACTAAATTTAAAACTGGAATGGAATGAACTTTAAAATTTTCTCTTATTTCTTATTCTATGATTTAATTAATGCTGTAAATTTAGTTTAGCTTGTGCAGAAGCGTTTCGAAGCATAGCACTGCATCAACTTGCATGCATAGCCAACCCAATAACTTAAACATTTAATTAGCAGCTACCACCAATCAGTAGACAAACTTATAACTCTTGATGTTCTATATGGAGATAAATTGATCTTGGTAAAATCCATAAGCACGTTTAATCATTATTCTGTGACGATCATTCATACATTTTACACGTAAAAGCTACTAAAAGTATGTAACATACAATAAGCATTGCAAAATATAATCTTCAACATGGTATTTAATTAGCATAACTCACATATATAGTGTTGGTCTAACACAGTAACATTCATGTTAGAGATTTGATAATGGCATCACGTGAGAGTGAGTGTTAGCATTATTTGTGAGGCACCTTAATGGTTCTTAAAAATTCTGCTGCTGTGAAGCAACACTGATATCCAATAAAAGTTATTTTTCTCTTTGACCTATACTACTATTGGGAGGTCTCAATGCACTCAGGCATCGGGATACAGTGGTGTTAAACTTAGACAAAGTCGATTGGTTTAAAAGCTTTGTACTTCTGATAAGGTGAGGAGCTTTTATCACAGTTAGCATTGGGGTTTCAGTGGCCAGCCACTTGTACGAAACAGTATGGGAACGACTATAGCTACAACAATTAAGGTTACCTAATCTAAATCGTTTTTGGTTATGCATAATAGAACGCTAGGATTATAAATGAATCTCTTCTAGCAGCCCCTCCCCACTTTAAAATGGATTTACAGCAAGAGATGGAGAAACAGTTGGGTAATAGCTCATTGTGAGTCTCCATCTAGATCGATAAAACTGGATCCATATCTCAACCGTAGGTTATTCCCATTTCCAGGGCTTCCTCAGAAGGTATCTTTCTATTTTGCTACTGGAATATTCCAAAACAATTCACCTGCAATCCGAAATCTCCAAATATTTTTTCCGGATACATTCTTTGTGACATGCAACGTAGGTCTCGTCATCAACACAGTGAATACTTGGTCGGTTTTGGAACTGAAACTAAAAAAAAATTGCGTGACATGCCTGCAAAACCAACAAAAATGAAGTTTTACTTTAATCAGTACAAGTAATTTCGTGGTATACAGTGGATGTGACATGACCTTTGTTCTTGGTATTCCCCTGCAATTGTTATGGGGAATCGGCAGTTCTTCCACCATACTATGCAGCGTACCCTTCCTTCAAATAAATACACACAAATAACTGCAGATTATATAAAGGAAAGAAGAAAACAAGCCAAACAGTAAAATTCTTATATTAGAAAATAATGTGGCACAGTAAGTTACCTTTATTCACTTAGACTTCGTCAGAGTGGCATGACCCTTGATAAGAACTGGCAGCCTAATCTTCCCCCAGAACGCTGCTAAAACGTCTTTACCAAATGCCCCCCCCCCCCCCAAGTGGCATATCAGTAAAGCCGTAATGTTGGTGATATGCGGCCGTTGAGTCATGGATTGCTTTTTTTTTATTTAATCTTCATCATGACACTCCGATGAAACGTAAGTGGACGAATATAGTTTATTGCTCTACCTTATTTATAGTATATGATTTTCACTGTTTGAGTTGTTCCTCGAAAATATCCACTCTTATTCTCTGGCTTGGCATAGTTGATCTGGACTCACTACTACGTCCAAGGTTCACGGGAGCTCAGAGCAGCCTCAGAAAACTGAGGTTTATGTGAATGCCACCTGTACTGTACAGCGCTCAAGGAAATTTAAGAATTTGACATATTTTGAGAACATTGTGTCCACCTAACATCGTATTCCTACGTCATTTTAGTTTCTGCTTAGCTGCGATTGGTTTAAATTAACACGTGGACACATCACTAACCAAGGAAGGCATCTTCTCACTTCCTTAAAACAAAGAAGATAGAAAGAAATAAAACAAAGGAGAGTAAAAAAAAAGCTGTAATTTAATAAAGATCACCATACCTCTGTAACCTGAATTGTAGCACGAAACATCGATCTGTACCACCCAGGTACAGCTGTTCTGGCATCCGTTAGGACTTTTGGTGGCTGCACAGACATCTGGATTTAAAACACAAAGAGACGGAATGATTAGTTAATTGCAGAAGGAGTATTTAGGTTGACCAGTGAAACCAAAGGTCGTATGGGTAAATATTGCTGTTTTTCTTTAAGAAAGCTGGATCGAATCGTTTGGTTAGTGGACACACAACTCTCCATTACTTTTAAATATTTACAAAAAAATATGATATTCAATGTCAGTTCAGTTATTGCCTACCTCGTATTAGCAAAATGTGTATGGTTTGCAATCAGCATTAAAGATGTTTCTAATTAACAGTAAGGGGTTGTAAGCCAAGCGTTAGCCAAACTAGACAGTGGTAGCTCTGTCCGGGCAAAACACTATTCCTTTATGAATAGAAGATCTTGACGTTCTTTGATTACTAGTGTTGTTTTTTCTGCAAAAATTATATTTTGGGGTGTATTGGCTGGGGAGATATTAGCAATGGGAGGATATTGGCTGGGGGATATTGGCCTGGTGAATATTGGCATGATAACCATGGAACCACGGCAAGTACCATATCCTGCAACAGTGATGTTTGGGGCTTTTTTCTGAAATACCAAACTAACAGTTACGCAAGCCACAATCAAAGTGAGAAGTCCAGTGAAAACTAACTAATATGCAGGTGATCCCAGCATCGAGTAGTGCATGAAACGGCTGTTACAAAGTGAGCGAATTGATAAAAATTCGAGAGAACAAAAGAATCTGCCTTTAATTTTCAATCAGACCATCTTGATGCAACTGCCAACAAGTTCGTTCACGGAACAAGTGTTGTGCCACGCGCAGTTACAGATGGTACTTATTGCATACCTGGCATCTGCGACTCCTCATAGTCTTCTCGTGATGATGACTGATGCCAGTGGCAGCTGGAAGTCTGACGGGCTGTGTGTTGTGTATTCCACTGAGGAATTGGTTGGTGAGGGCTCTTCGGTAAGACAAGCAGGAGCGTTTGCTGATCCTTTGGAGGCCGCAGACTATGATTATGTTGAGCCAGGTGTTTACGAAAATCTGGTTGAGATTCTGGAAGAAGAATTGGCTGCCTGGTGGCTGCCTACGGGCATGTAACTAGGCATTCCTGACCCCAAATTAAGTCTTCCAATGGTATCTGGTCCGGCCACGGGATTCACGTGGGTGCTGAGTTGACGGAAGGCCTTGGTGTCGCTCCAGATGCTCAGCAGTAGTCGGCCGCTATGTCGCAGTATGTTGTAGCTGCGTTCGTGCTCCTCCTTGAATTCTTGTAACCTGTATGGCATTCCAGCAGCATTGGCACTAGGCTACTATATGCTAAAGTGCCCTGCTTGGTGTGGATGACCTGAAACAGTAGCACCGACATGAAATAAATGTTGCTTACGATAGTGTAATCGTGGTTCAGGGAGTAGCACCCGGTATTGACCATTGTTGTTCACCATTGACCATTGTTGTTGCCATATTTTGTTTCTGAGTTCCTTGTCTGGTCTTGGGTGGGGTCGACGGCCATGTGGCACTTTCTTCCGATGTGCGCCTCGTCGTTGAGAATAAAACCATTGAATGGGTCATAGAGATTGATGTGTTCAAAGCCTACTAGCTAGGCTTCTTGGGTTGGTATTTCCAGAAATTGCATCTTCCATTGTACGCCATCATGGATTCCTCTATGCAGAGATGGGCTGAGTTTTCTGCACTTGCTGAATGGTTAATGCATGGTCTCTTTCAACGATCGCACCTTCATTATTGCATTCATATCCTATTTTGCTTTTTGTTCCGCGATGGCTGGCACAATCCTCTGCTGGTGTTGGATGACATACTAGAATTGACTAATCAGGCTTTCTTCTGGGCGAGGTTATCTGATGATTTCACTGTCGGACATACTGGCATTGGCATGGGCATATTGGGTAGGGTTTATGATGAGGTTGGTGGTTGCGTTGAATGGTCTGGCCTTGTATCTTGTTTATAATCACTGCGGCATGTAAGCTTGTCATTGTCTTCCAATGCATTGTTGTCTAATTCGTAGTCTTCATCATAGTTGTCTTCCTAATCTCATTGTGTACTGCCTCGTTGTTGCCTTCGTAGTAATCCTTATTTTCCTCACTCGAATATGCCTTCCCTGATTCTTCTTCGTGCATGGCAATGTCCAGTGCTGGCATTTGTGGCTGTGCTTGGCTCGAACAGGCGGCTTCTTTGATGGCAATTCGCAGTGGTAGCATTTGTGATTCTGCTTATCTCAACTCAGCATCTTCTTTCATGGCAATGTCTAGTTCTGGCATTTGTGAATTTGGTTCACTGGAACATAGAGCGTATGGCTTAAACTACCAGTGGGGTGATGTGACGTGGTGACTCGATCGATGATTCGACTGATGAGTTGACCATTCTGGCATCGCCTACCACGGTCGATGGCTCTCCCTGTGTCATCAAAGGCCCAACATCTGCTGATGCTGCTAAGTTGTTGACTACAGCAGCATCGTCTTCCTTGGCGTACAGCTATGCATGACTCGAACACCTGACAACATCTTCTGTTCCTGCTATTCTGCGAATTGATGTTCTGCATGCTATGTTTGGCATTGCTGACCCTCTCTTCCATGAATTGGTAAGTGCTCCTTACGATTAAATCTGCCGTGTCCTCAAGTATTTCCTTGAAGAAACCTATTACCACACAATTGCCGGCATAGACCGTTGGAGGCCAAGAGAAACATCTCTTGTCTTAGTACTCGCTTAGGACTTCGGTTCAAACCCACTGAAATTGCCGCCGAATCTTTTCGGTCCTGGTCTGTCTTTTACGGCGTCCATAGCTGGGAAAGTCGTCCATCAGTGCTGCCGTTGCCGTACACGTTTCTGCTCACTTCTGGCCTAATAGGTGATTCGCATTTGGTGGGCAAGAAATTTGCGTATGGCTATGCATGAACACTGTGCATCGATTCTGCTCACATGCACGCCTGATGTTGAAAAGTGTCAAGAAGATGTAACATTGTGCAATACCTGCAGATCCCATGCCAGGGTGACTGGGTGCCGTGATGTGATCGCATGATGCAAAATGCATCAAAGGGGTTGTGTGAAGAGCAGCTGATTGCAAAGGGCAACGGGATTGGGGTGATTGTCCGTTGTGTGGCCAGTGATAAAGCCGCGACTCTGTTAGGCTAGCGTGGCCTCAGCATCAGCGGTATTGGGGAACGACAGAGAAGCCTACGGCTTGCTACGATATGCTGGTGCCAGCAAAAAAGGGGTAACACAGGCAGAAAAAGACAAGGGAATGCAGTGGCTTGAGATTAGTTAGGTGGAGAACGACATTTCTGAGGGGAAAATAAGATTGAGAGATGTGGTTGGTACCTTCCTATTGCGGGTATTTCGCAAAAAAATTAGAGGCATATCTTGATAATAAATGAGTAAATTGTACTGTTGAAAGAGCCAACATTGTGTTTTGTCGCTAATACTTGTAAACATAGTGACCTCCAGTTATTAACACTATTGATGTTTGTGAAATGTTGGCTTAACATCTTGTAGGTTCTACTACATGACTACACACTATGGAGAAATAACTACAATAACAATAACACAATAAGGGGTGTTTATTGATAGTAACATGGCTTCTTATAGACTTTACAATGTCAGTATGAAACATGGTATGTAACAAAACACTAATCTATGGGAGTACAGTTATGGGATGGTTAACAGAAAGAAACTAAAATGGCTACCAATTGTGGTGCCTCTATGACGACACCACAATACAACCGAAGAACTAAAAAAAAATACTATTTTCTAGCTGAAATTAATGAATGCATTAATTTTTTCGTTTACATGTATTGTTAGTCACTGTCTGTCTTACCAGAATTACAAATTGTTCGCTTCCAAAGAAAAAAAAATAAAACATTTTGTGCAAACTGTTACATAAAAAAAACCATTTAGTTAAGACCTGTCTGAAAACTTGACAGTCTGATGTGGGTATAATTTAACAATTTTAATCTTTTTATTTTTAACAATCATAAAGCCCAATGTGCGTATCTTTTTTTTTTACATAAGTACAATTTCTTGGCGAATTCGTAGTTGGCAACGGAGTAGGCTAACTGTAAGATGTTGATGCCTTTAATCTGCTCGCTGTACTGGTACTGACAGCTGTTCGCAGATGTTGTTAGTACTTTTTGGATATCCATATAGCTGATTTTTATGCTCCCTCAGCATTTAGTGGACATCCGAAGGATTTGTCACAAAAAGAAAAGAACAAAGTGTTAAAACCGAAAAATAACTTTTTCACAAATAACAATGGTACAAAACATTTTTTCCAGAATCAAGGAACAGTTTAAAATTAGCACGGTTTCTCCCATGCACAATTAACGAAGGACCTGACATTTTCGCGATCACCACACAAGTTAAAATGAAACCCTCCGTTGGGTTTACATATAACCGATTACGAACAGTTACCTAACGTGGTTAACCAACAGCCAAAGTAGCATTTATTGCGTAATTTTGGTTAAAGATTAAGTTTCTCTGGAACTTTGCGGTTACGCTTAGGACGATTTGTGTGTTTTGAGACTGTGCTGACGAATCATCGCAGACCGGTGATTGCACAGCCTTACGCGTTTTAGATTTGTGCCTAGCCTTCACCTTAGCAGGCTCTGCTGACGTTATTAATATCGTAGGCTCAGGGCCCTCTGCCTCCTTATTCTCTCGTAAGAGTGCGCTGGTGGATGGAGACAAGGCTCGTGGTCTGACGTCACCGGACTCAACCTCTGCGGGTGTACGGGGTGAATTGCTTCGTAATGTGCTGCACCCTGGTGCTGGATTTTGCTGACCATTAGGTAAGGCGTCCCTGATTGGCTGAAGCAACGGCATAGCCCCTGTGCTTCTTCATGATTGGCCTAACGAATGACGCTTAGATTCAAAACGTGCAGGAGTCAGCTGACTTCCCGTTAGGTTACTATTTTCGCCAAAAGATTGCCATTTTTGCGACTTAGTGTATTCTTCAAAATTATCGCCAATTTTATTCAAGCTCGTTTTGACAGATTTCGACACCGGACTTTTCGAATTAATCAAATTATTGAGGGAGTCTTCTGTTATTTTAGGACGCAAATGGTCTCGGTGCTTTCGCTCTAGCTGTTGTTCATTCGTTAGTACCAAATATAATTGATGCGGAAGCAGCTCATTAATTATTCTGCTACCCCATAGCTTGTTATTAGTGACGCTAAAATCACAATACCAAACTTCTTCGCCAACCTTATATTTCAGCAGTTTACAGTGCTGTGTGCTTTTAATTTGTTTCTGTTGGTTACGTTTTGCAACCGCTACTGGATCAGGATAGAGTAAATCGAGACGAGATTTTAATTCCCGATTAAAGTAAAGCTTACCAGCTATGGCTTGGGTGGTCGAACTTAGTGTAATTCTAGATGAAATACTTTCTTCGATAGTAGACCCATCCTGCCTTGCTGCCTTGTAAACGCGTTGAACATTTCGGACATAGACCTCGGCCAAACCGTTCACCCAAGGGGAAAAACTAGGCCCGGTCAGGTGTAGAATTCCGTTCAATTTTAACCACTATTTGAACTCTTGCAACATCCACTGACTCCCGTTGTCTGTAACGAGTGAATCGAACAAACCGTATTCGGCAATGTGGTTATTAAAAATGTCAATAACTTTAGCAGACGTCCTACTTTTCATTTTATGAACAAACGGTATTTTGCTATGCGCGTCTACTATCATCAGAAACATGTAGTTACCTCACGGTCCAAGGAAATCAGCGTGAAAACGGCATTAGGCTTCATTGGATACTGCCAGGTGTGCTTGGGACCTGCAGGTTGAGTGTCCTTAAATTTTTGAAACTTATGGCATGATTTAACTTTGTTTTCGATATCCGCGTCAATAGACGGCTACCACACCTTAGCTCTAGCCAAGCCTTTAAGTTTCACGATGCCCAGGTGTGAGCTGTGTAGATCGTTTAATATTTGTTTACACAAGGCAGAAGGCAAGACGACTCTATACCCCCAAAACAAAGTATCAGACTCGATGGAAATTTCGTTGCGACGTGTGAAAAACGGAGTCATGTCCGGATTATCGCAGACAGCAGGCCACCCATGATTTATGTAACGGTAAATCTTTGAAAGAAGCTTGTTCTTTCGGCTTTCAAGCACCAACGTTTTGTTTAAAACTGGCAAATGATATTGTTTCTATGGCCAAAACGTTATACTGGGCTTCTGCTTCCACAAACTCCTCAGTGTTAGGGAGTGGCAGCCTAGACAGAGCATCGGCTGTTAGATTTTGTTTTCCAGGAATGTGTTCAAAATCATAAGAGTAAGCATTGAGCGTTACTGCCTATCGTTGTACTCGAGCTGCTGCCATCTGCGGTATTCCTTTCCTAGGGCCATAAATCCACACTAAAGCCATTTGATCAGACTGCAGTGTGAACTTTTGACCATAGACATATTCATGAAAACATTTCACTCCCCACGCCACGCTGAGTGCTTCTCCATCGAAATGACTGTACCCAGCTTCAGCTTCAGTTAGCTTACGGGAAGCAAAAGCTATTGGTCGCAATTCCCCATTTGACTTGACATGCATTAGGCAAGCAGCAATTCCGTAGGGCGAGCCGTCACAGACTAGTTTCAGTTTTAATTTTGGGTCATAATGGACCAAAACGTTTGATTTAAGAAAAAGCTGTTTAACTGAGTTAACTGCCTTGTCACATTCTGGCCCCCAGACCCATTAATCTTTAGGGCTTAACAACCAGGTAACTGGAGCCAAAAGGTGAGCAAGGTTGGGTAAATATTTAGAGTAATGATTCACAAACCCTAGGAATCTTTGTAGCTCTTGAATACAAGTAGGGTTCGGAGCCTTAGTGACAGCTTCGATAACCTCAGGAAGTGTGTGCAATCCCTCTGCATTAATCATGTGGCCCAGATATTTGTGTTCTGGGCACGACAGTTTACACTTATTGATACTTAATCTTGCCCCTGCATCCTGTAAAACGGTTAAGAGTTAATCTAACGAATTGTCATACTTAGACCCTTTCCCACTTACGAGGATGTCATCGTAAAAGGGAAGACACTTTGGAATCTTGCTGGTGATTTTTGTCATGACCCTCTGGAAAATTCCAGGATTAGATGCAAGACCTAGAGGTACACACAACCAGCGAAACAGACCCAATGGTGGTTAGCACCGCTTGCGACTTAGGATCCAGTTCGATTTGCAGGAAGGCATCCTTTAGATGGATTAAGCTGAAAGTGTCACTCCCAGCTAATTCGCTGAACAGTTCTGCAGCCGTGGGAACCGGATAATGGTCTACCTTCAATTGTGGATTTACTGTTGTATTGTAATCCCCGATAATTCTAATGTCGCCATTAGCTTTATGGACTATCACGATCGGGGTCGACCATTCTGAGATTTCCACAGCTTCCAGAATGTTTAGGCTAACCAGTCGTCTAATTTCCTGGTTAACCTTTTCCTTGAGTGCCAAAGGAACAGGTGTGACACGACAATACACAGGTTTAGCATCCTGTTTAAGTTGGATTTTAGCCTTATACCCTTTAAATTTTTCCATTCCAGGCCCAAAAGTCGGGAAAAACCTTAACTATTTCGTTAGTGTCAACAGGTGAAATTTTGGCCTTAACACTCTTGAAACGTTTGACTTTTGTTTGTAAATCATAAAAGGGATTAGAGTCAACCCTGAAGATTGAGAGCCAATCTTTGCCCAGTAAAGCTGGTTTGTATTTGGCAGAAACTAAGGCCTCTAAGTTTTCTACTTGTCCCTTAATTTTGACTGAAAGGCTGACTGTGTTTATCGTCTTTTCTATTCCTTTGGTGTAGGAATGAATGGAATATGGACTTAATTTCAATGGACAACTTGAAAAATACTTCCTATGCCATTCAATAAGGATGATTGAAGCACAGCTCCGGAATCTAGTTCCATAAGAAGCTCAATTCCATTTAAGCGTACTGGTAAAATCCATTTGTGGATTTCCTTCCATGGAATTTACAACAATGATAATTTTATTTGTTGCCAGGGAATTTATGAAATTTGGTCCGCAGCCTCACTTATGCCAACAGTGTTGTTATTTATGCAGTAATCATCCTCCGAATCATACTCACTACCTGACCCCACTTCCGAATTACTAGCTTCAGTTTTGGATTGACTTTCAGATTCACTGACTACAGTATGGACCTTTTTACGGTAACTGTATTTTTGCTTACTTTTAGGCTTAGCCTTAAAACTTGAACTCTTGCTATTTTTAGAGTGTTCAGTAGCTTTAAATGGTTTGGAACTGCTACTATTTTACCGACAGACTACCTTTAAATGTTTGGCCGTGTGGCAGCGGCCACAAGTATAATCTCTGTACTTGCAGCATGATTTTACGTGTCCGTTTTTTCCGCAACAGAAGCATATTAAATCCTTGGAAGATTTATGTCTAAATTGGGCCTTTTTAGTTTGTTGAGCCACGTAATTTACTGACTTATTTGAAGAGAGAATCTCAGCTTGGTCTAATTCATCCGATTCGAGTGACAATGCTAAAGAAGTTGTTTGTTTTAAATCTAACGTAGTTTTAAGCATTTTTCGTTGGATTCTAACAGAGTGCACACCCCGCACCGGGCCTTCCCTGATCATTTCATTGTTGATTTCTTTTATTTTATCGAAATCACAATATTTTGTGAGAATCTTTAAGGCCGAAATATATTCCCTTATACTTTCATCTGGTTTCTGTGTTCTTCTGAAATATTTAACTCTCTCAGAAACCACTGAGGGTAACGGTTCTACATCGTCAAGTATAGCTTTAATAAAATCAGCATATGTAAATGAATCAGGTAACGCAGGCGAAATAATATTTAAAATCCTGTCGAACATCTTTTGTCCTATGGAGGCCATCAAAAAGTGAATTCGTTCGGCATCAGGAATCTTTTTAGCCCTAAAATAGTAGCTAATTCTCTTGATATATTGTTCCCAAGTATCATTTGAGGAATCAAATTCTGCAAATAACGCTGTGGATTTAGCGGCCATATCTGAATCGCTATTTGAACTTGAATTTAAATTTTCGTTTAAACTCTCACTAATATTTCCACTAGCGCTAGCGCTCGCTGCTGCACTCACTACAGCATTAACTGGATTAAGTAGGTTATCAACACCAGCAGAAGGCTTTCCTTCAATAATAGCGGCTTTTGCATCCGTCTTAGGTATATAGCCTACACTCAAAATTAAATTAGCGTGATAATTTAATTACAATTCTAGCTAACTTACTAGAAGCAACTCGAGGCTACGTATTGTTGTTTAACGGCTAAACCACCGTAACAATTTTGTAGCCTACCTAGTTTTTAAATTCAACCCCAACCTCCAACGTAGCACAAATAAATTTAAAGTGACTAGGTTTTTAAAGTTTTCACATTTCTCAAATGTTGTAAAACACCACTATTAGCCTAAGCTTGTAGCACAGACCAAATTTCATTGTTATATAAACGCTACGGTGAGAAAATGAACATCGGCACGCCAGCCCGGATAAGAGCACAGCACTATCAAGTTTGCGAAAGTTAATTAGATTGCATTTTTAACATGCTTCAGTTTTATAATATGGACTGTGTGCACACCAGCGCGTCGCACCGGGTTTACAACCCTTGTAAAAATTAACCGTCATAAACTTAATTGCTCTCTCTGGTTCTAGCTAAGAAGGTATTGATTTTTTCTAATTTCATCAAATACCACACACAAGTTCTGATTCCCAAGAACACTTTTGAAAAACCAAGCTCATTACATAAATTCTACGGAGCACTAAATTCATTGCCAAATGAATAAACTTGCACACTTACCACAAATTAAGAGCACTTTTCGTGGTTGTAGAAATTTATCAGCTTGGTTATTATTGTAGCATGTAGCATCCACTCGTCGCCATCTGTGATGTATGTTGGCTTAACATCTTGTAAGTTCTACTACATGACTACACACTATGGAGAAAGAACTACTCAGCTAAAGGTCAACACAATAAGGGGTGTTTATTGATAGTAACATGGCTTCTTATAGACTTTACAATGTCATGTGACACTACGTGTGTGGAACATGGTATGTAACAAAACACTAATCTATGGGAATACAGTTATGGAATGGTTAACAGAAAGGAACTAAAATGGCTACCAATTATGGTGCCTCTATGACGACACCACAATGCTAATTTTACACCATACTCGTCTTTCTCGTTTATCAAGACAGTGATAGGGACAGATTATTTTGGTTGACTTAACCAATACCGAGTAAAAGGATCAGCCAAAATTTAAGAAATCTCTAGTGCAACAACTGAATAACGTTGTTAATGACTTGAACATCTTTCAAATCTTGCAAGTCTTATATTAATCATCAAATCTAAGTCTGAATACTTTATCCTTAATGTTTTATCTGGGCTACAAACAGGATCATTAACAATGGGTGGATATTACGATTTATATGTGCACTCAACCACATGTATTCCGACATATTTTACTAATTTCTTTTAGTATAATTAATAGTGTTAACATAATATGTAGGAAAGCGTTTGAACCTATGAAACATGGCACTAAGCATGAACAGTCGGAAATTTGTTGCAACCCCATTTTAGGCTAGGCCAATGTAAACCTATCTAAGGTGGGATGCCTCTGTAAGCCAACACCAGACTTTGGGTGACAACAGAACTTAACAGAATTAAGTAAATTACTCATGTCAAAAACAGGAGACCTAGCTCTTCATCAGACATTGTACCTTAGTGCAACAAACAGATTTTGTAGGCAACCCAGGCACTTAGTTTGACCAATCACAGGGCTGCCTCTTTTTCCATACTAGGCTGCAAATCATAGTCAGGGATGTTGACGTGCAGGAGCAAATCGGAACAGCGCTCGGCTACTTTGGCTTGGTCAAGCACAGCTCCAGTTCTTATTTTTCATAGAAGCATGAATATGGCCTTTTTTATTGGCATCACAACGTTCATAGTGTTGAATGAGTCACCATCATTATGTGCTCTCTTTGTGATATCCCCGTGCTAAATGAACCGAGACCATGAAGGGAGTAGAATGCTCTCAAGGTGTCATCTGCATTATTTTGTCATATCCCATGGCAAAAAAACAGTGTTTTTAACAATTACTTAAGTATGACTGAACACTGAAGGTGGAAAAACGATTAAAGCTGTTTGACACAGCGGACAATCAGAATAATGCAAATAAGCTCCTGTTGTGTTTTAATCCCTATCTATCAATAAGTGGGGTGGAAGATTTATTCTTATCTATATTAAAAATTGCATAATGTATTGTTAATTGCTATTTGGATAGTGTGACTCTTGGTTTCTCTCTCCACATCCCTTTTGCCAACACAGCCCCAGCATAATTTTGTTTACAACTACATACCTGCACAAGTTACAGCAACATTTTAGATCGAAAACAGTTAATATTGGGAATAATGCATCATATTTCCAATGAGTTTCTGATTATGTACTATTGAGACTTTGGTAGCCAGTTTAAAAAAATCGACGTTAGTCACTGGACTTCATTGAAATTTTTAAAGACCCAGACATGATCAAGCGTACTATATCGCTGCAATGCTGTTTTTTTTAATATTTCTGTCCGAATATAACGTGAAACTTGTTCCCCGGACCAGATCTAACCTAACTTTACCTAGCCTAAGGCAACTGGCCTAATTATATCAACAGGTAATAATATTAGAAAAACGAGCAAAGCAGACCTGTCGACCACACATAGCAACACTTGTACAATGAATACACTAAATTTTAAAACGGATGATTTAGTGCTAATGTTAAAAAGTTATACTTTTAGAATTTTGGTCACGAGGTGGAGATTCAGATGACAAAATGTGAGCCAATGAACTTACTCTTACCACATTTGGATTAGGTGACGAAAGTCGCTTAGTTTAATTAGCGACATTGACATGAAAACAACCGGAGGAAACAAGCTGCTTAACGACAGATGACCGTTTTTGACTAAGTGGAGGAAACACGTAATACCTGATAAAAAGACATCCATGTTGGGGTTAAAAGTAAAAACCTACTACAGCTATTCAGGTTTGGATGAAGTTATGAAAACTAAATATGTTGACTGTTGGTTTCAAGGTACACGTGAACGTCAGTGCAGGTGGAGGAACTATGGCTAATCATAGACAACCATTGTGGAGTTGGGTGTAGGAAATTCCTTGGCTTATTATCGACGTCTGTGTTGTGAATAAGTGTAGGAAATTAAATGGCCGAATTATAAATGTCCGTATAGAAATCAGATGGAGGAAATGTGTTGGCATAATGGTAGATAATCGTGAGGGGATTAATTGGAAGTAATACATCATGATTAAGGAAAAGAAATATGGTGGCATATTTACAATAAAGCACCAAATTGAGATTAAGCGGGCAATATATCTTGGAATAATGGAGTACATTTATACTTAAGATTACTATGAACTACCTTGCTTAATGAGAGTTGGTTTTTTGGAATTAAATGAAGGAAATGCAATGGCTAAATATAGATAATGTTGGGATTAAGCGGACAATATTTGCAATAATGAATGACTAATTTTCTCAACCTAATGTCAACATGGCAACTTTCAGGAAACAGATATATATTCCTTACTCACTCCTGTTTCTTGATGTTGCCATGTTGACATTAGGTGGAAAAAATGAGTTGGCCTAATGTAATCATCCTTATTTGTATTCAATGAAAATGATGTGCTTCCTGATTAAAGCTGTCCAAATTGGGATTAAGTTAGGGAAATACGTTGGCCTAATGATGCACAATGATGCCGTGATCGATATGTTGGAATTAAGTAAAGGACATGAACTCTCTTGAAGAAAAAATATCCTTGAAAAAAATCAGGAAAATATTTTTCCATGATAAAAGTAAAGCGATATTCAAGGTCAGCATTCTGAATCACCAATTGTATGTCGAGGAACCCTTTGTGTGGCTCCCACATTGTCAGTGCTCCTGAGAGTTGCTAGTATTATTTCTCAGACATTTTTTCTGGGAATTTATTTTGAGACCTTTTACTGCGATTTTTATCCTGGTAAATTTTTCCGTAGATTTTTTCCAGCTCTTTGGGAAATGTTTTGGCATAACGGTCGGTTGCCATGTTGGGGTTGCATGAATGATATCATTGAAAGTGAAATAGCTTAACTAGTGAAATCGGTGAAATCTGTGTTGGTATTAAGTGGCGGAAAACTGCTGAGCTAACGGTAAGACAACCATTATGTTGAAAGATAAGTTGGCAAAATATATATCTGTTATACCACTTACTAAAAGCTGTAGTGGTGATCAAAGAAACATACTATTTAAGTTAAACGAAGATACATGTTACATGTTTGGGAATTAAAAGAAGCATGATGCTACAATGACACGCCAGGAAGTAGCAATAAGGGTTGTTTTGATATGCCTTATTTAAATGAGGTTTCCCTGTCTAGGTTTGGTGAGGGAAAGAATGTCTACAAAGGTTAAACCATAACTGCAGTTTAATATTTACATGTGATCAAATTGCAGGAAAGACGGAATATTAATCAATCTATTGGCACACCAATATTACTACTCCATAGTAGGGGTGGTTGAAAAAAAAAATTTTGAATTTTGACAATGGGTATAGTATGGAAAAGTTGTGTTTCTAGACACAATGAACACATTTAAAATTTTGGAAAAATAGGTCAATATCTTGTGGTTTAAAAATGTGCCTAAGTTTAGAAAATAACCGTAAAAACTACAAATTTAATCAATATTGACACAATAGTTTTTTTCGAATTTCGACAATGGGTAGTATGGAAAAGTTGTGTTTATAAACACAATGAACACATTTATAAGTTATGGAAAATCGGTTAATACTTTCAGGATCCAAAATAAGTTCCAAAATAGCTGTAAAACCTACTAATTTCATCAACGCGCCTTGTCTTTTTGTGGATTCTGGACCGATGCCCTTTCAATTTAAGCTCCAGTCAAACTACTCTACGACGGACTTGGCTATTACTAGCTGTGGTGGAGTTGGTGGTAAGCTTGTAGCCTTCAAAACCCTAAGAACTTGTATTACACTGAGTGCTGCCTGTCTTGTAAATCCCCCTCCCTCATTTACACCAGTTCAGCAAAGCTTTCTACTGTATCATAATTGTATTTATTGGTCTTACATCTTATTGCAATTGTAGAGTAGATTGTTACCGGGCAGAGCGTGGTTTGTTAAGTTGGTTGACCAAGTGACTGACATTCTGACATTATAAATTAACGTTTACAGATAAAATTAAAGAAATAAAGAGGTCCATGACGTCCAAAAAAGTAAGGACATATAGTAACCACAACCAGGTCTGAAGCGTCATGTCCCATTTTTGGATGCCCACAAGAATTCACTAACAATAATCTCTCTGCCTCCTAAAATGTGATGAAGCAAAATGGATCTTTGGCGAGCACAGCCAAATAAACAACGAAAGATCCATCTGCCAGGGATATATGCATGATGGTTACTAGCAAGTTTGATAAGACATAGGAGATTGCATATGCTTCTGACTGTTTCAACTATTACAATTCAGAAGAAGGTAGAGAGTTATCATGAAAAGGTTTAGAAAATTGAAAAGGGTCAAAGTAAGAAAATTAGGATGCACCTGTGGAGGGATTAAGACTTAATGGCGCGTCGAAGCTAGGTCATTAGCACCAACCAGATGTACCTATTAACCAGTTTCAGTTGTTTTAGTTCAAAGAAGAATTCAAAGTACTCTTCGATCTTGCGACTGGTAAACTGGTGTATCTTTAATTTTCTTAGTTTGACCCTTCTTAATTTTCTGAACCTTTTCTTGATAACTTTCCACCTGCTTCTGAATTATAATAGTTGAAACAGTCGGAACCAATGCAATCACCCATATCGTCTCTTACTTGCTGGTAACCATCTTGCTTTTATCTCTGTCAGATGGGTCTTTCTTTTGTTGTTTTTTAGCTGTATTCACCAAAGATCCATATTGCTTCATCACATCTTGAGACCTGGTTGTGGTTACCATATATCCTTAATTTCTTGGATTCTTGGACATCATAGACCTTTTTATTTTTTTATCTGTAAACGTTCATTTATAATGTCAGAATATCAGTCACTTTGTTAACCAACGTAATAAACCACGCTCTACATAGTAACGATCCACTCTCTAATAGGATGGAAGACCAGTAAATAGAATTATGATGCAGTAGCATGCTTTGCTAAACTGGTGTAAGTGAGGGAGGGGATATACAATACAGGTAACACTCAGCACAATACAAGTTCTGAGGGTTTGGGAGGCTACAAGCTTATCACCAACTCCAACACAGCTTGTAATAGCCAAGTCCGTGGTAGAGTAGTTTGACTTGAGCTTAAATCAGATGGTTGTCAGTTCAGGATCCACAATAAAGACAAGGCGCGTCGACGAACTTAGTTTTTACAGCTCTTTTGGAACTTTTTTTGGAACCTTAACCGATTTTCCCAAACATTTGAATGTGTTCATTGTGTCTATAAACACAACTTTTCCACACTACCCAATGTAAAAATTCGAAAAAAAGTTTTGTTTCAATATCGATAAAATTTGTTGTTTTTATAGTTATTTTCTAAACTTTAGGCGCATTTTGGAACCTGAAGACATTCACCAAATTTTCCAAAATTTTAAATGTGTTTGTTGCATCTATAAACACAACTTTTTCACACTACCCATTGTAAAAATTCGGAAAAAAAAGTTTTGTATAATATAGATGAAATAAATTATGTAGATTTTAGGATATTAATTAATTTTCCCAAAATTTCAAATGTGTTCATTGTGATATAAACAAACCTTTTCCGCACTACCCGTTGTCAAAATTTGAAAAAAAGTTTTTTCAACCACCCCTACTTCTCAGTTTAGTTGTAATTGAAGAAAATAACTTTTATAGTTTTGGAGAAGATTTTGTGCATGGTTCAGTAAGGTGGCTTAATGAACTACGATATTTCTAGTGTATAATTTTCGCTGATGGCTAATTTCCTATTTTCCTTAATTTGAAGTGAAATGTGGTAAATAAATAATAATATAATAATAATAATGTTTGTTGCGATAGCAACGGGTCTGGCAAGGACTGGGGAGTCACTGACAGCCAGCCACAATTACATGTAAATACAGTGTACAATAAACGGCCAAGGAATGGATGATGGTAAGAGGTTTGGGGACACGAATGCCTTACCACCAAGGTTAGACCTGCCAGGGACTCAAAGGCCCTCGATGGCAGCGCCAAACGTGCAGGACATGGGGAGGGTGTGAAAAGTGTTATAAAGTGTTATAAAGTGAAAAGTGTTATAAGACTGAATAAATTTCCATAGCCTACTTTGGTTCAACTAACACAATGCCGTAATGTTGAGTAGCAGTTAAAATATTATACTGACAAAACAAAGGAATGTAAATATTACTAGTAAAAAGTGAAATATATTTATAAAACGTAGGCGTTACATCAGTAACTTAAAGTGCTCACATTAAAAAAGAGAGAAATCAATAAAACTGATTCAAACAACAAAAACACAGACACAACAACTCAGAGTATAAGTAAATTGTTGATCTGATCTTCAAATATTTATTGAAACATAAGAAATCTTCTGATCAATGGTAATATGGACTTTTGAATCCTTTAGTTTGTAGCAGAACATTTTTCCTGAAATCTATTTAAATAAAAAATGAACAAAACAAAGCAAGTTTGGGATAAATATAATAGTTTGTATACTGACCAAAATACCTTCATTGCATTCATTGGCTGGGCAGCGAATACGCAAAACGATTCCACTGAAGTATTCGACTAGCTTGGGGTCATCTGAAATGGAATAATTTCATTTATTTTTAAAAATTAAAAATTCTAATCGTCTTGATTGTTTAGAAGCAATTTAAAGATGGTCTACATGAAGATCCATGTCATTATTGTAGACCAAAAGCCCAAGCACTAACGTATAGTTGACCACATTAACTTTAATCCACACTAACATAGGACGACCACTAGACAACTTTGTTTGGTAGAGGTGATATCAGAATTGCTTCAGGTTGTGTACAGAAACAACGTCACTCTAACAAATAAATATAAATGATGTGAAGTAAACAAATTTAAAAATTTTTTTTTTTTTCAATTTGTTTATTTCACATCATTTATTTTTATTTGATACAGTGACGTTGTTTCTGTACACAACCTGATTCAATTCTGATATCACATCTATCAAACAAAGTTGTCTTGTGGTCGTCCTACGTTAGTGTGGATTAAAGTTAATGCGGTCATACATACGTTAGTGCTTGGGCTTTTGGTCTACAATAATGAAATGGATCTGCATGTAGACCATCGTTAATTCGGTTCTAGACAATCAAGATGATATACACAGAATATGATCAATAACACCAGGTGGTTCTCTCCCAATCATTGTCATCCGCCAAGAAAGTTACCACTGACGAGTGGAGAATCTTCAATTAACCTCTCCATTTCCCCATCTATTAATGTGAGTACTTATGGCATATTGTATTATGACTAAAGCTAAGGTTACCCTAAGGGTTTTACGTTGCATTTCAGTACTACCCATTATTCTGTCTGAAAATTTTACTTCGTCTTAGTATTACTCCACACCTCTGAATTAATGTGTCTTAATCGTAAAGAAGTAGTATTCGAGCCATGAGTTTGGGTTCCGTGGATGGCCAATGCTTCCTTCATTACTAACTGAGAAGACGCTCTGCAAATGGATGGTTTGCTTCCAAAGGACTTAACTAAAGGATTAAGGAATCCTAGGTGTTGCCAGTCACCTATCTACGAATGATTTTAGCTGAACAGAAAACCTGCTGCCGGTGGCCCCATACACGTGTCACCTGTTGCATATAGGTAGAGAAAGAGGAATCTGCCATTGCGACTGCGGTGCACCAGTATAAAGAAAGTTTGGGACGAGGCACATAGTAAACCTATAGCCACGAAACGGCAAAAAGGGTCGAAAGGTTATCTGAGTTTTTAACACGTTGGTAATATTCTTATGTTTGGGGTCAAACAGCAAGGTTCTCTTGTGTTTACAAAACTGTTTATAACAGTCACAGCATAAATTTAACTTAAAAGATTCTGGTATTTTTGGTGAACAGTTTTACGTGGTGTATTGGTCTTAATACTAGCTGACCTAACAGTGGCTTGTGCGTTTTTACAATTTCGTATGAGAATTCTTCAAATGATTAGAAAGGCTAGCCTAAATATTTAATAACATGTTTAAGTTTCACGTTACTGTGAAGGCATGCACTGCCAGACAGCCATGTACTTCACCAGTAATTATTAACGTATTGCCACTAAACGGTTGTTAATAATGTAGTGTTACCCTGTAATAGAATTTTTATTATTATTCTATCATGGGCGAACGTATTTCAATTTCTGCTCCACCAGTATGTTTGGATGCTGGGCTTCCTTCGTTGGGCCAAAGTATTTCTTTTTCTGCTCTCGCAATGTGTTGTTCGTCGTTTGTTGTGCCAACGTATTTCTTTTTACGTTCCACTAGTTTGTTGGCAGTCCTTCATTGGCCCAACGTATTTTCTTTTAACAACTAAAGTCTTGTGCTGGTTTAAATAATTATCCAGTGTAATATATGATTGTTTAACCATAATTATACCACACGCATATGGTTCTTGGCGTGGATTCCGAACAATGAACCATTGTTACAAAGCCATTGTTGAGAGAACCCGCTAGAGGATTCTCTGAGAACCCACTAGTGGGTTTTCCCAACAATGAAGCAAAGAAAGTTTGTCAAAAGAATAGTTTCGTTGTTGTCTGAAGAGGTATTTCGGAATCAAGCTAGAATGCAGTGACACAAGCAAATTTTATTCTTATTCATGCTTATTTTTAATACTTTTTAATTCTTAGGAGTAATATAACGAAACCAGTTTATGAGTAATATTTCTTTGTTATTCCTTTCGATTTTCCGGTAATTTATTTGATTTGAAATATGTTAATATAACGCAACAAACTTATAAAAAACACCCTAAATCATAAATTACACCATATATCATAACCAGCAACGTAGCCACGACTCGAACGACATGCTAACGATCAGCCAGTAAAGTATGCTGAAAACTAAAACAAATCATTTTGTGGATAGCTCTCAACCTACCCGATGAAGAGATGCCTCTCAGAGAAGTCTAATGCAAGCTAATGCAATGCTGGAACAACCATCTGTCATATTTTGACTATTTTTAATTTATTTGTTAAATATAGAGCTTTCGAATACGTGTTTATTTTTGTTAATATTATGTTACTTGGTTTGCATTTGAAATACGTAAGCATAATACAACAAAATTATAAACTACCCGTTTATTTAACAAACACGTGCACACGTAATCAATAAATAAATAGGTAGTATTTATCACTGATGGAGCCCATTTGGTTCTCCATCCTGTAATTACACTTTTCTTGCCTTACCACTTCACAGTTCACGATTCCGAAAGCACCCTTCATCGCACAACGCCGAATAACCCAGTTAGCCAACAAAGGTTCTCTTCTTTCTTTTGTTGATTGTTACTCGATTCCGAAGTACCCCATCACCGTTCATACCTCGGAAATTCAATGCCGAATAGCTCCTTCAAACAACTTCTCCTAAAAAAAATTTTAAGAGAAGTCGTCTGAAGGGGCTGTTCGTCATTGAGTTTCTGCGGTATTTCGGAATCGAGTTACAATCGATAAACACGAGCACAGAGCCCTTCACCAAACAAGCAATCACCATGCTGTCTTTGTGGAAACACTGTTGCACACACTGGCGACTTGTTAATTGTTGCAGCACGATTTGTTGATTGTTGCAGCTACAACTCGAACAATATGCGGTTGGTATATGCAAGAAACCAACGGAGTCTCGGGAATTCTGGCAACAATAACTCGTGGCTGCACCACTCGTTGATTGCTGGCAGAACTCACTCGATGCTGTTGGTTATCCTATGCGTAACGTTATGTTAAGTAGCTTTGATTATTTATAATGTTAAGCAGTCTGTATGGACATGCCTCATACTGAAATTTTCTTTGGTGTAATTATAAAAGCTTATTTCTGTGTCCTGCACTATTTACTTTTATATTTTCATAAAACTTGAAACTTCATAATATTTTTACGAGAAATTTTCACTTTCCTAGCATCTAGTATTTTATACGCTGTCTAAGCTGCAGTTTACAAGCAGTTCAGGTGGTGTAGTGGATGTCATCTTCAGCTCTAGCTTGAGGGGTATCGGGTTCAATCCTTCTCAGAATGCATCGTGTTTTTTTAGAGAAATTTTTATTTAGTTGTTAAGTGACAATGGTGCCTAACTGTTAGCATGATGAAGTCATATCAACCACTTTGATTTCGTTGGCTCAACGTTGGCTAAGTACAGTCAGTACTGGCCAACGTTGCACCTATATGTTGGCTTGGCCATTGGCCAATGTGACAAAGTAATGTTGGGCCAACTGTTGGATGCCACTATTGGACTAATGTTTAAAAAGTTGGTGCGGCGACATTGGCACAGCATAGGCACACACATATATTGCCAACATAGCGCCAATACATTGGCTCGGCCATTGGCCAATATGACAGAATAATGTTGGGCCAACCGTTGGATGCCACCATTGGACCAATGTTTAAAACATTTGGCACTGTGACATTGGTACAGCATAGGCACGTAAATATTGCCAACATAGGGCCATTACTTTGGCTCGGCCATTGGCCAATGTGACAAAATAATGATAGGCCAACCGTTGGATGCAAATATTGGACCAATGTTTAAATATTGGTGCTGTGACGGTGGGCCAACCATTGGCCAACTGATCAATGCTACTTGGGTTAACCGTATAAATACTGATGTAAACGTTAAAAACTTAATGTTGTAAAGGAACAGATGCAACAAAAATGCAGGCATGCAGTGGTTTATACTTACCATTTATGCTAGGGCATCGTACACAGACCTTAGACACACCAAACACGGAAGCATAGGATTAGTATAACCAAATATCAGTTTTCTAAAAACAGTTTCTTTTGATTCGAAGAGCAGCGCTATTTTTATTGCATTTTAAATCCAGTTGTTGACGGTTCAGCGAAGGAGACGGAAATAGTGAACAACAACTTAGCCCGAGCACATGCTCCATGAACCTACACGCACTGCAGGAGACAGCAAGAAAATGCAAGAACCTCCACTTCCCTTTCATTTGGTTTCGGTTTTTGCTAAAAAAAAAAAGGTGGTGATGTGAGCCACAATGTGACAATAATTCGAAAAGAATAAGCAAATCTACGTCGTTTTATGTACTACCAAATAATACTAAAAAACGCTCCGAGTGTAGGAGTAGCCAATTTAGGATTGAATGACGCAGAAAAGGAGTATACGTTACGCGTACGGCGCATTTTGCGGAGACTGACTATAATGCTGCAATTATTGCGAGAAGAACGCTACGAGCCAAAGCAGTCAAAGAAGTCACCTGGTGAATCAAATTTTCTGTTCAATGTTCCTGGATACTGCATTTTCAGACAAGATCGCCCGGCTAGTGGTGGAGGTGGAATTATCTTCTTCGTCAAGAACCTTCTATCTTGTCAGGTCATTTCTTCTGTTGCTCATCCTTCTGGCCTTTGGGAAGCCATGACCTGCGATTTTTTCTCTCATTGTAGCACCACTTTACGTGTTGTTTGTATGTATAGGACCCCTGACAACATGCCTCCTAACAGTCAACTTGACTTCATTAATTACGTTGAGGAATTCAGTGCCTTCCACACAAATTACCATACTGTTGTCCTCGGCGACTTTAACTTTCCAAAAGTTAACTGTGAGCTAAACACTAGCAGTCACTCTTATGATCGCCCTTCTCACTCTTTCCTTTCTGTTATGCACGATAATCATCTTTATTAAATGGTTACTTTTCCTACTAGCCCTTACAAAAAAATACTGCGGTGTTTCCCATGAATACTGCAATTTACTGCAGTTTTTACTCTTTTAACTGCAGTTCCACTGCACAACTGCAGTTTCTGTGACTAACTGCAGTTTTTAACTGCACTTCTTGTAGATTGGAACTGCAGTTCAATTACAGAACTACAGTTTTTGTGTAAACTGCAGTTCTATGAGAGAACTGCAATTTCTGAGACAAAGTGCAATTTTCAACTGCAGTTCTTGTAGATTGTAACTACAGTTCCACTACACAACTGCAGTCTGTGTGAAAGACTACAGTTTTCAACTGAAGTTCTTATTGACTGGAACTGCATTTCCATTACATAACTGCAGTTTTGTGTAAACTGCAGTTATTAAGTGCAGTACTTGAAAATTGTAACTGCAGTTCTATGAGAGAACTGCAGTTTCTGTGAGGAAGTGGAATTTGTGTACAAAACTGCAGTTTTCAACTGAAGTTCTTATAAACTGGAACTGCAATTCCATTACAGAACTGCAGTTTTTGTGTAAACTGCAGTCTTCAAGTGCAGTACTTAAGAATTTTAACTGCAGTTCTATGACAGAACTGCAGTTTCAGTGATGAAGTCCCTTTTCAATTGCAGTTCTTGTAGACTAACTGCAGTGCCACTACACAACTGCAGTTTCTGTGATCAACTGGAGTTTTTAACTTATGTTCTTTTAGGTTCAACTACAGTTTCTTTACAGAACTGCGGTTTTTGTGGAAACTGCAGTTTTAAAGTGTCTTTCTGTGATAGAGTGCAGTTTTCAGCTGCAGTTTGTGTGGAAACTACAGTTCCATTACAGAACTGCGGTTTTTATGTAAACTGCAGTCTTCAAGTGCAGCAGTGTTCAACTGCAGTTTTTAGCTCCTGTTTTTGTAGACTGGAACTACGGTCTCATAAAAGAACTGCAGTTTTAAAGTGCATTCTACCAGTCTGTGGCAGAGTGCAGTAATCAGCTGCAGTTCTCGTACATTGTAACTCCAATTCACTACATAACTGCAGTTTGTGTGGAAAACGTCTTATAGACTGGAACTGCAGTTCCATTAGAACATACGTGCAGTTTTTGTTAAAACTACAGTTTTCAAGTGTAGTTCTTGTATACTGGAACTGCAGTATCATTCCAGAAGTGCAGTTTCTGAATCAGAATCCTATATTCAAGACTAGCCGTCGTCAACAATAGTAGCAGTTTATATATATATATATAAACTGCTGCTATACATATATAATGCCATTGTTCTACTGCTGCAATTCTTATATATTGTGACAGCAGCTTACAAGTTAAACTGTAGTTTTCAGTTGCGATTGTAGACTGAAAATGCAGTTTAATACAGTTACTGGTTTTATATGAGGTTATTGTGGATGGTAAATTGTGGAGCATATTTAACAAATTTTCCAATTTCATCATTCAAGCTGCAGTAGGTCCTGCCTCTCTATCACTTTTATGAGGCTCTACTAATCGATTTTGGAAAACAGTCGCTGACCAAGATTGCACGTACCCTAAATCCTCTTCCCACCCTCTAAATGCTTGTTTAACACCACAATTTAAATTTTTTTTAAAGCAGATGTACCATTGTAATCTACAAGGGCCGATTTCACTTTTAAATGTCATTTTAATAAGTGAATAACTTTTACAACCGCTAGTAAACTCCAACTTTACACAGAAACTACAATTCCAAATTATCGTCCCATTTATCTACTTTCTTCTATTTCAAAGGTCTTTGAAAAAATTGTTGCTAGTTTTCTGACGAAACACTTAAACGACAATTTTTTTTCACAACTCCCAGCATGGATTTGTCAAAGGCAAATCTTGTTTAACTAAACTGCCGCCTTTCCTGTGACGTTATGTACCTTGATTTCAAAAAAGCTTTTGACACTGATGACCACTCCATTCTTGTTAACAAGCTCCGCAAACTTGACCTTCCTCCATTCCTGCTATTCTGGCTTGAAAACTATTTGTGCAACCGTCGCTTCAAAGTCTCGGTTCGTGGATCCTCTTCCGGTTGGTCCCCTGCTCCTTCAGGAGTTCCTCAGGGCTCCGTTCTTGGGCCTACTCTTTTCAACATCTTTATTAACCATCTTCCACCACGCCTCTGCCACAGTCGCTGTCTCCTTTTCAAAGACGATCTTAAAATTTACCTCATGTCTAGTCTATTACCGATCACCTTGAACTGCAAGCAGACCTTAACTCCGTTGCACAGTGGGCCCAAGAAAACCGTATGTCTTTCAATATTTCTAAAACCGCCGTTCTTCATATCGGACTCAATAACAAGCAATTCCCTTATATCTTAAATGGTCTACCTCTTTCCTCTAAGGATACTGTCAGAGATCTTGGTGTTGTGGTTGACAGCAAACTTAAATTTCACCCACAATGTGCCTCCGCTGTGAAAAAAGCCATTTCAACTCCCAACTATGTTTTTAAAACCCTCACTTACTTAACCAACTCACTTTTTGCAACACTCTACAAAATATTTGTTTGGCCTCATCTGGATGACTGCGTCCATGCCTGGAGACCTCACTGTGGAAAATCAATGGTGCCCTGGCCTTCATTTCACTTCCTACGAGTCCCGCCTAAGTGCTCTCAACCTGTCAAACCTTGTCGAACGTTTCGATAGGGGTGATGCCATCGAAACGTTCAAGAGCATCAACAACCATTACGACATTTCTTCTACCACTTTTTTTGAGCTGCGATGCGATGCTCGAACTCGTGGACACAACCTTAAACTTTTCCAGCAAAACATCTGTACTGAGGCCAGAAAATATTTCTTCACCAATCGAACTATCCATCCTTAGAATCATCTATCTCAAGAGGTCGTTTCTTCCACCTCCACCAATCAGTTTAAAGCACGCTACGGTGACTGTTTCCCACTTGTTGATGTTATTGTTTTTAATGGGCATTATGAGCCATGCTCTTGCCGTCATTTGTATAATAATAATAATTATTTATAGTTTTTTTCTAAATTCTACACAGAAACTAATAGCTTAAAAGAAAACTTAAGTACAAACCCTGCTGAAAAAAAAAACGAACAGTAACCAAGTACTCATTGACCGTCTACTGTTTTGCAGTGCATTCTATGATCTGTTATTGTCTGCTACAGTCTTTTATTGTCTTAGCTGTATTTCTTATTGTTCTTTGCTGCTCCTTACTGTTCTCTACTGTACAAGAAACAATACCCAAACAGTAAGTAAACAATACAGGTCAGCACAAACCACAGACAATCTATAGCAAATAACGTTCTATTGTTATTGTTTAACAATACCTTATTGTTGAACAGTAACATTTTCTACTGTTATTTGGTTATTGTTTCCTATGGTTATTTCGCCTGGGAAGGTTCACACAGAAATTAACTTGACATGGAATAAAAAACATTTAGTTTTAACCATACAAACACTTCTTACTTGGTTGCTGGAATAACAAAAAAATGTAAAATAGGAAAATAACTACTCTATTAGTGCTAGTACGACATTAGGCTTGCGTACACTGTAACATGGTTTTTTGATCAGCGTCCAATACCCACAGCATGTTGATCGAAAAACCGCCACAGTAGCAAATTAACTAAGGCCAGAGAATACTGAATTCAGTACGCAGTGAGTTATCCATCTAAAGTGTAGCTTCTTTGCGCATGCTTTTTTTTCTGCCTTCGCAAAAAATTGTTATGAAAGATGAATAAATGATAAAAAAAATTCCGTCCGCTTCTTAAAATTTTCGTTCAATCCTAATGAAAAAATGTAGTGTTATGTTAGGTAGAGACAACAGTAAGAACAATTAAAAAATTGTTCTTTCAGTAGAAAAGGGAACAAGCAGTGTTGGATTATACCTACTACAGGGAAGAGTCAATATTTTACGAACATTTGTGGGCCTGTTGAATCGGGGGGGGGGGGGAGGGGGAAGAGATTTTGGATTAAAGGTAGTTGATGCGTGGGGAGTGAAGTGTTTTTTTTTTATCAAACTGATAAAAAAACACTTGACTCCCCAAGCAACAACTAACTTTAATCCAATATTTGTGAAGTGGAAGTGGAAATAGGGAGTGTGGAAGTGTGAAATAGGAAGTGGGTTTGGGTGGGGTTGGAAGGGGGTCGGGGTGGAGGGTGAGTAAAAAGCTGTTGAGAAGTCTACAGGGGAAATAAAAAAAACTTGTAGCTCTAAAATTTATTAGCTCCCTCCTGCTGAGAAATACTGATTCAGCTCTTAGGTCTACTCTAAGTTTTTTTTAATTAACCCTCATTTCTGTTTTGTTGCACATTTAGGAATTATCTACACACAGTTTAGTGTTTCGTGCCAAATTAGCCAACAAACATCACAACAAAGATCACATCCATTCAATTGTCGTGGTTGCAAACCATTGTAGCGCGATGGCATATCCTGAAGCAGAGTTGGGCACATTTCAAGTACTTGGATAAAAATAATAATGCGGTACAAAACCTTAAATTGTGTTGATAGGGAGAGCAATTACCCACCTGATAAAAATTAACCCATTGTAACCAGCTAAGCTGCTTTCATTGCAAAATCCAATCCTCAATACCGTTGCAAATGTGTTAGTCCATTCACCCCCAAGGTAAATCCCGCAGGGTGATTATTCATTGATACCGAAATAACAGGAAGGCTTCCAGCTATGAAATTGGACAAATGGGTGCAGTACAATACGAACTGCGTATATTTTATGGTTTGGAGCATGGGGGTGTAACGGGAATGCCGTGGCAGGGCGTGTAAGTTTGAAATTATTGTTATAACCATTTTTAGTATTGTCGGCATTGTCTCTCATTGGACGACCAAAGTTCGGAAAATGACAACGTGTATACTGACGTGCGTGCCTAGAAAAACACTAGTGTATCACGATAAATGTAAACAACGTTGCCAAAGAATTTGTATTCACGTCCAATTCACGAAAAATAAACAAACCTTGAAAACAATGTAAAATAAAGAGGTCACCAAGTTGAGAGTGGTTCGGCCCTTCAAAGGAGTGATATCAACTGACCAAAACTAACTAAATAAAACAAATTACAAGAAAATTAAAACCAAACCAAAAATTTATAAAGAGATGACTAAGTTGAAAATGGTTTGGCCTCTTGGCAGAAGGTAGTAGTAAACTGTTGAAAACTAATTTCTAGTTGACGTGGCACTTTATTACACATCTACAAGGTAGGGGAGTTTAGTCAAATACACAATTAAAGAAAAGGACTGATATCATATCAAAAACCAAAATTGGTTAAAAGGGCTGCCAAGTTCCGAATGATTCGTCCCTTCAAAGGAGTGATATCAACACACCAAAACATTCGCCAACTTTATCGCACTGAATAATATTTTGGACGTCAAAAGAAAACTTGAACATTGCTACCGAAAGTAGCAATGTTCTAGTTTTCATTCAACCTTCGAATTATTAAGCTGTGCGATTAACGTGGCGAATGTTTTGGTGTGTTGATGGCACTCGTTTGAACGGGCGAACCATTCGGAACTTGGCGGTCCCTTTTACCAATTTAGGTTTTTGAGATGATTAGGATATGCTGATAAATTAAGTTTTACTTATACATTTTTCTGTAATTACTGGTCTTCAGTAATTTATGGGGTTAGTGTTGCTTTCTACTACTGTATGTCTGATGTTTAAATTTATGTTGATTGCAAGGTGCTTTCAAGTAGGTCGAGACTAAACTACCAAGAATTCATTACCGTAATGTCCCTGATGAGGCCATCATGGATTACCCCCCCACCCTATCCCAAATCCCCCACCAATATATGAAGATCCAATAAAACAAAAGCTGCTTCCTCTCTTGTACGAGATAGAATTAAAGAAACAAATTGGGTCTACGCAAATTGGGTCTACGCAATTCCGAAGTTCTTGGTGGTGACAGGCGAGGGCCGAGATGTTACACAACTCGGTCCGTTCGCTGTCCACAAAGCTCTCAAAGGGATCTGTGGTTCCAATCCGAATAGTGTCTCTCGGCTCCGTGCTGGGGGATACCTTGTTGAGGTTGAGGATGGGGCTCAGGCAAAGAGGCTTTTGAAGGCGGGTGCACTGAGGTTATGCCCGGTGCGTGTGGAACCGCATCGTACCTTAAACAGCAGCAAGGGGGTCGTGACGTGCTTTGATTTGAGGGGTCTCAGCGATGATATCATCCTGGACGAACTCAAGTCACAAGGCGTTACGGCTGTGAAGCGTTTGACGCGGAAAGGTGAGAATGGTGCCCAGCCAAATGACACCTTTTTCCTGACCTTTGATACGCCAGTTGCACCGCAGCACATTACTGCCGGTTACCTGCGGTTGAAGGTCAGGACTTATGTACCGAATCCAATGCGGTGTTTCCGCTGTCAACGCTTCGGCCACACCAGCGGCTCGTGTAAAGGTAAGCCTACCTGTGTTAGCTGTGCTCAGGCAGCCCATGAAGGCGCTGATTGTGCTGGCCCAGAG
>JAHWFP010056629.1:0-34637 GCA_023313725.1 Lithobius niger
ACACAGAGGGTGTCAATTTACCATGCTGTAAACCCATGTACTGGCTGGCCATACTGCATTAAAGCCACCAAGAGGAATTTTACAATAAAATCATGCTATGACCAGGAGACTAATTTTAAATCTACGGCCAAAGTCTTTACGGCTTAAACTTCCTACGGTAAAGTGATAAAGCGAATTTCCGGTTGATCACAATAAGTACAAGAACCTCCGTCTCCGGCCTGTCGACATTCAGAATACAGGGAGACCACTAGACCACTGGGTACCCATAAGAGGTTCGCCAACGTTTTAATGTAGAAAACTAATTAAAACATAGTGGCGAGTGCTATAATGATTGTCTCTAAAGACAATTCAGGGTTCAGAATAAAGAGATTCAAATCGGCAATTTTTAAAACAATTATTCGTCCCCAATCACTTACCTCGCCAAAATTTCAATCATGAAAAAGGGAATATGAAAATATGTGGCGAGTGCAAAAATAAGCTCGTTTTGAGACTTATAAAGATAAGAATACAATGACTAAAACGTGGCAATGTTACATAATACCTCAATCGCCCATTAACTTCTCCTTAAGGCGAGTTTATCCCACTTACTACGAACCTCGAATCTTATCGATCCAATCGTCAAAATAAACTTTTTGAATGTAGGCTTGTCCACCTTCGAGGAGCAGTGGACGCCGTCAACGTAATTGATGGTCAAAGCTACTTACCAAACAACCTTAGCCCGAGTTACAAGCAAACATCACGCTTTAGACCAACGTCTATCAATTTCCTAAAATAATTGATAGGCTAATCGAAAATTCGCTGCAATAAATCCAGTAAGGACGTCCATAGTCTATTGGTTGGCCTTCGGATAAGGAAAAATTGATTAAGGACGACTGACCTAAAGGAGCACAGGAAATCACGACCGTGCGACTAACAATCCCGTGTGCCAGTGGTCTAGGACCGCGCCACTGATGTGCCCAAATGGTCCGCGACCGCTGCCTATGCCACCACGCCAAACGCTCGGTAAGCAATCGACTAAACCGGGCCGATTTACTGGCGGTTTATTTGTGCCTTGATTCGACGAGAACAGCGATTAAGTGGCACACAGGTACACAGCTACCACAATCCACCTAGAACAAACTAACAGGCTAGTGTGAGAGCTGCTCTCATTTCTCCATTCCTGTTGCATTGTGAATCAAGGGTACTGCGCATCAAGCCAACCCATGAAATCACCGCCACAGTTTCCCTGGTGTCAGACAAAACACCACCACACAAATCATAAAATCTCTACGATACTTGTTTGCAAACCAACTCGCAAAAACCAAACGTCAACTTTTACTTCCAATCCATAGCCTACACCATGATCACGCCGACTGGAGTGATATTTGTCACCCCCCCTCGTTGCTGAGAGAGGTGAGGGTCTCTGCACAAACCACAGTGTCCTACATTTATCAATGTGCAAAGTAAACAGTTTACTAATTAAATAAACCGTAGACGTGAGCCACCGACACCAGCAAGAGGCAGCTACCAGCCATAACATCACGGTCAATCGCACATGTGGGAAGGGTGAGGGACTGGTTGTCCGGACCGTACAGCCGCAGTCCCGGACTGGTTGTCCGGACCGGACAGCCGCAGTCCCGGACTGGTCGTCCGGACCGGACAGCTGCAGTCCCGGACTGGTTGTCCGGACCGGACAGCTGCAGTCCGGACTAGTGGTAGTTCGGCAGACTGTCGACTCGGTGTCGAGTCTGCCGACTGTCCCAGTGACATGTCGTCCGCCCATGTCCGCAAGAGTCGTGGACCCTGGGACTGGGACTGGTGAGGACTGCCATCCCCCCCCCCCCCCCCCCGATGACGGGAGTAGCGGTAGGAGTTCAGCACCAACAGATCTACGCCAGAGGGCCGACTAACCGCCCTAGGGTGTGAACCGGGCTAGCTATAACGGTCGTGGCCGTGTTACCAAATCCGACCCGTCGTTTCCTTAGGTTAGGAAACGCAGCGTCAGTCACATTACCTGTAATTCCATTCAGCAGCGTGGCCTCGCAACCCGGACTGCCTGCGTTTGCATGCGTGGAACCTTTGATCCACCGGACGCTGCCGGACACTGCCGGACGTGGACACCGACGGACACTGCCGGACGCGGACACCAACGGACACTGACACCGCCGGGTCCCATGCAGTCCCAAACTCAATTTGCCTGTGTAAACACTACACACAACGACTCGTCGCCGCTATTACCATCACCACAATTCACAAAGCACGTAAAATGGCAAGCAAACGTGCAAACTACTATAAATAATGACACACGGCGACGTTAAAACATAGACAAACGTGGTTACGTTTGCCGATAAACATCGCCAATGGGCGCCGTTCGCGCCCAACTTCCTTTGTCCCATTCTGCCGATCCCAGAATCACCAGTTCTTGGCAAAACTGGCACTAGATCTTTTAACACTCCACATAATATCCGAAAACACGACAATCCTTCAGGTCTAGTCTTCTATCGAATAGCCTTCCCTCTTTCCCGAAGCAGGAACAACGATTACAATCCGCAATTTTAGGCCTATTCGGCTGAGCGAAAAACGATGCGACTTTACTCGTCGCGTCCCAAACAAACTGACGAGTAGCGGGAGAGGGGCGCCGCCCGACGGCGGTCATGCGCCCCAGGGAGCGCCATTGCAAGGGCCCGGAGTGTTTAAATTAAAGGTTGGGACGAAAGGCATTTCCAAACTTGGAAAGCATAAATAAAATACAGGTAAGTATTTTAGGATAGTAAAACCCACAATTTTACACCCCACCTGTGGTGTTTTTTGTTTGGAATGTACTGAATAAGGCTGGTTATATTTTTTAGGCCTACAAGGCTTTCATCAATGCTAAAAAAACAGCCAGGTGTAAAATATTCACTGGAAACTGTTTTATAAAGCCTGTCAAACATGCGATCGCCACGTTGAGGAGCTACAGAATTGTCTGTAAAATGTAAACATCGAAATAAAAAAAAATTTGTCTCTCGCTATTATGTCCAAAAATCCAGGCGTTCTTTGCAAAGCATCTTTTTGTTTCCAGCAATCCGACATACGTGGTTTCCACACTAAACACATGTTGATCAGAAGGCCTAAAAGAGTTGGCAATCTATTGACCGTCATTTTTCCCGTTGAACAAAACCACAAATGCAAACGTTCAAATGTTTTTGAATGTTTACTGGGGTCGATCGTCGTAAGATTTTCGTAAACTGCCTACAACTGATCACATTATCTATTGGATTCAGTACATATCATGTTCATCAGATTTCAACAGTAAAAAACAACAAAAAGAAATCCAGAGGCTTTATGCAGCGTCTTGGTACATTTTCAGGCCCAGGAACTGCCGAAAATCGACGTTTTGGTCTTTTGGTTTCAGTTTCATCCGTAAGTTTCCCACACATCGGCACCCGGACGATCGTCGGCGTCACTTTCACTCCCGAAATCACTTGAGGCCATGCAACTAAAATCGTCATCCGACGATAAATCTGGTTCATTATGAATAATTCTAGGTACATTGTCCGATTTATCAGTGTTGAAGCCTTCAAAATCACTCGAATCATTGTCCGAATTTCCGAACAAATCCGCAAAATTAGTAGAAGGTTGAGCTGAACTAGCGCTAGGAATCGCGTCAGCCATTTTGAAAAACGCGAGCAACCAGCGCTGCCAACAAGCGAATGCAAGGTCTGCTGTGATTGGCTGGCATAAATCACGTGATGACCCGAGGACCAATCAGATTGTGCGAATGGAAAGAACACAGTCCAAGCTTCAACACAAGCTTTTACATGATTGGCTAGCTCTTTCAGATTTTTTTTTAGACGCGTTTGAAATTCAGGGCCGACATGTCAGCTTAGTGCTGTGGGAACGCGATCGCCAGTGCCGAATATTCGGCCCGTAGTGCTCTGTGGGTTAAGGGGGGTTGACCACAGTTCTGGCTGCGACGATCGGTCCCAGCCGGTGTAGTCCGGATTCATCCTTCGTCATGTCCCTTAGGTAGTGGGACGTGAAGGTTGATTGGTGGCGCCACGATGCTGCTGCTAGGATTTCTTCGATTGGTGTGGCATTGTGGTGGGCCCAAGATGTGGAGATAGCTCGTACTTTAAGCCCCGCTATTTTCATGCTCTTACTCAATCCGTGCTTGTCGTAAGCTGCTTAGATTGTTTTCTTGATCCAGCGTGACACCATGGCGGCTGTTGTTTCGCCGGTTTGGAGGTTCACTGGAAGGAAAAGTTGATTCCTGCCTCTCCGTATGTCTTCGTGTTGAGTGCAGGCTAGGTAAAAGCGGAGAGCTCTGACTGGGCAGAGAAGGCGTTCAGGTTCGTTCCCAATGAGGTTTGAGAGGGCAGGAAAATGTTATGGGTTTCGAGGGCTCGGATGGTTTTTGAGTTTTTGCTCTGAAGGACGCTCTTGGGAAGAGTGTGACTGATGAGAAGTTTGGGCCGAAGATGCAGTATGCCGGGTCTGCCGAAAGAGCTTGAATCTCGGAGCATCTTAAACTTGCTGCCAGCGTTACGAGGAAGACCTTTTGCGGGTCATGAGGTGGAGTGAGCTGTCTTGCATGGGTTCATAGGGGTTCTCCATTAGTGATTGTAAGACGATGGAGAGGTCCCAGTCGTTTACGGAACGTCTTATAATAGGGCGATCGTTTTCGTATGAGCGTAGCAGGGCAGAAATTCGGTAGTCTTCCAGTAGGGCAGTGCGATCGGCAGCTTTGAAGACGGCGTTTAATGCAGGCCGATAGAAGAGGATGGTGGAACCTTTGAGTTTGTCGATGTTGAACAGGTCACCGAAGAAGTTCAGGAGTTCGGGAAGAGAGGGATTGAGTGGAGTTGTGCGTTTTGCGATACACCAATGAATCCACTTAGACCAGTGGCTGTCATACATGCGGTTTGTTGATTCTCTGGTTGCTTTGGATACGATACGTTCAGCCTCCTCTTTATGAATTGCAGCCTTTTTGAGGAGTTTGATGATAGTAGTCACCCGTGTAAGTTTAGGAGTGAGAGGTTCGGGAGTAGTTTTGTTCCCTTTTGTGGTGACAGAAGATCTGGTAGATGAGGGAGACTTCTAGGAGTGTCGACTGTTAGGTTTAGAAGGAGCGGGAACCAGGCTGCCAACAGCCTGAGGGGGGCTATTGGGATGAATAGACCCTGGCTCAATTCGATTTTCCGAAGTACTTGTGGAAGCAGTTTGAAGGGTGGAAATAGGTAGGCGAACAGGTTGTGCCATGGGAACGCGAGAGCGTCTACTGCCGAGTTATCCGGAATTGGGCTGATGTAGTGGGGAAGTCTGGCATTGTGCCTCGTGGCGAATAGGTCCAGCATTGGTTTGTCCCAGATGTTGAAGAGAGATTCGCAGATGGATTTCTTGAGGCACCATTCGCCTGCTGGTGGTTTCAGGCGTGAGAGAATCTGCAATCACATTCCTGTTGCCTGGGATGTGAAGCGGTAAGAGGGTGATGTGTGGGATGCACAGATTGAAGATTTCCGTCATTAAGTTGTGGAGCGATCTTGATTTCGTTCCCCCTTCTTTCCTGATGTAGGCCAGGGCTGTTGTGTTGTCCGCCTGGATCTGTACGACCTCGTTTTTGATGAGTGGAAAGAAGTGTCGGAGGGCTAGGAGGATTGCACGTAGCTCCAGTCCGTTGATATGGTCGTTAAGGGTAGCAGGCCACAGGCCGGAGATTTCCTGGCTGTTTAGGTGTGCTCCCCAGCCAGTGCTTGATGCATCCGTGAAGATTCGGTGGTCAGGTGATGGTTCTTGTAGAGGGACGGACTTCGACAGGTTTGTGACATCGGACCACCAGAGGAGGGATTCGAAGGGGAAGTCTTTGTTGAGTGGGATCTGATTGTCCGGATTGTTTTGGTTGATTGAGTGGTTGTCTATCCGGTAGTGATGGAATGGTCTTACCATCCACCGGCCGTAGGGGACCAGGTTGGCCATAGCATCCATTTTTCCGATGAGGGAGTTTAGTTCCCGGGCGGAGAAACTCAGTTGGAGGCGGAAGAGACGGCTTGTGTTGTAGGTCTTCTACGCGTTCTCGGGACGGGGAGATTGATGCCGATCGAAGGTGGCTCCGAGAAATGTGAAGACTTGTTCTGGAAGGAGTCGTGACTTTGTGAGGTTTACGCCAAATCCCAGGCTGTTTAGCAAGTTGATGGTCTTGACCTTGTTGAGTTCCAATTGAGAGGGGTTTGGGTTGTTGAAGGCCCAGTCGTCGAGATAAGCATTGGCTTGTATTTGGTGCTGGTGAAGGTTCGCCGAGATTGGTTTTAAAACTAGGGTGAAAATCCTTAAGGCTGCATTCAGGCCGAAGGGAAGGCAGCGGAATTCGAAGACTTTCTTGTCTTAGATGAAACGAAAGTACTGGGTGATTGCTGGATGAAGGGGGGTGTGAAGATAAGCGTCTTCCAGATCGATGGTGACTGTCCAGTTGTCTTGTATGAACGATTGGCGGATGGATTCTAGGGTCTCCATCTTGAAATGTTCGTTTTGGATGAACTTGTTGAGGGGCTTCATATTGAAAATTAGGCGTAGGCCTCCCGATTTCTTTGGGCGAGTGAAGACCGAGCTGTAGAAACCCAGGCCTGGGCTGGAGAGTTGTCGTATCGCATTCTTCCGTAGCAACTCCGAAACTTCGTGCGACAGGGAAGCTGTCGTTTGGGGCGAGAAGTCCCATGGGGGCGATGGCGACAGCGGTGGTTGGTGTAGGAACGTCGGACGAAAGCCGTGTTTTATGATCGACAGGATTTCCAGGTTGGTTAAATTTTGCCAGGCTGGGAGAAAATGTCTTAATCTGGCACTGACCGGGAGGCCAGCCAGATGCAGGGCATCATTGTTGATTTTTTCGTTGTATTCTTCTACCTCCGGGTGATGAGAATCGGCTCCTTCGGTCGGGGGTTGCGGCGCGCTTCTCCTGGGAGCTTTGGCCGGGGCGGAAGCGAGGAGCGTCGGGACGAAAGGGCTGCTGGTTTCGTTGTTGAGGAGCGGCAGTGTCGTCCAGGCAGCTAGAAGACGGTGCCGTGTTCTTGTGCCAGTCATCGGCGGGGCGGTGGTTGGCTTGTCTGTTCCACAAGAACGGGCGGTTTGAGGGTGTGGATTGCTTTTGTGACCTTGGTTTCCTTGAGACATCGAGATGAGGAGTGAGTGTCGGGATCTGTCCCCGAAAAAAGAGTTTCAGACTCATGGATCGGTTAGTTTCTTAGGCAGTGTCGTGTGGAGAAGTTTAGATGGTTTGCTGACGACAGGGCGATGTCGCGAAGGAAGAGGGTGTTGTTGAACAGTGCTCTCGTCGCCCAGTTCATGGCGTGGTAGGTGGCGAAGTTGGCCTTTTGGAAGAGTTGGAAAATCAGGGACTGCAAATTCTTGAGCTCTTACGTAGGGTTGTCGGACGACAGTTTTTCCCATAGGGCATTGATAGCTGTGTGTAGGACGTCAGCTTGGGAGGCCGCCCGTAGGCTTAGCCGCAGACATTTGTCGTTTTCGTACATCACGAAGGTAGGAATATCGGCCTTCTTGGGTAAGGACATCGAAGTGCCTAAGTCCATCTTGATTTCGCTACAGATGAATTCGCATTCCGGATAGGTTTCGAAATTGCGGGAGTTTGTGGCGCTGTCACCAAAGGATCTAAAGAAGCCGTTTTCACGGCCGGGACGTGGCATCGGGGGTTCCGTATCGAGAAGGGGATCGCCTTTGCCTACTATGGAGCCTTCGTTGCGGAGTAGACACGTTAGGAATGTCGTAGACTGACCCATGAGGCAGCGGGGCTTAGCGTCTTTGTCCCTGGAGGCAAATCCAAGGCCTGTCGTAAGGCCACGGTTAATAACGGGAGCGTCCAGTACCTTACAGGGCTTGAATAGGAAGCAGTCCGGGACCGTCTGTTCGACAGTCTTCAGAAGAGCTGCGAGCGACAGGGTGGCTTCGTCAGGAGCGTCGTCCGGGAACCTGATCCGTTTCTCGGCAGTAGGGGCGGGCGACAGCGGGTGGCGTGACGACCGTGTGTCGTCCGGCTTGCGCTTGGACGCCGAGGCCGGCGGAGGGGAAGTGGCACGCCTGTGCCCTTCGTGGCTAGAAGTGGATGCGACCCAGTCCTGGGTGCGGGCCTTCCGTACCGATGACGTGCAGGAGGGAGGTGGCATCGGGTTGACCTGTAGGTGGCGGACAGTGTCGTGTACGATTTCCCGTACGACACTGCGGCTGACGCTTAGGCCTATCCGGGAGGAGTTGGACGACAGGTCGACCGGCGAGTGTCGTTCCGGAGAATGGGCGAGCGATGCTCGGCGGAGGTTACGCTTGGCGGTCCGGAAGAAGTCTTTGGCAACTTGAAGGTCTTGTCGAAGCGACGACAGATCCAGTGGGGCGAGTAGCGGCGAGCGCTGGCCCGGGAGGAGTGGAGAGTCAGGCGATGCGACATCATGCATGGCATCGGCGGGTGTCATGCGGGTAGGCGCGGCAAAGTCGAGGGCGGAAGCCCAACGGCTGCCAAGATCGAAGTGAGCAAGAGCAAAAGGACGAGCGGCGGAAGAAGCGTTGTCCATCTTCGGGAAGAATCCAATTTTCCAAACGACAGTCGGGGAACCGTGGAGCGAGGTGGCGTGGAGACACCTCTGGAGGAAAATGAATACCGATAGCATGCGCGCTGTCACTTTTACATGGGAGGACCGCGCCACGCATGCGCAGTAGCTATGCAAGCAGGCATCTACAAACCGGAAGAAACCTACAGGGGAACATCACATTCGAGGAATATAATGCTATAATTACCAGGTTAAGATGTTTTGTCAATAAAGAAATATTTAGCACGGCATTTGCCAAAATCATTGCGTTATTTTCCATTTTTTGTCACAGATCACGACATGGAATTTGAACATATGCCAAAGTAACGCCACGGAAAAGACGGTTAACCGTTTGTCACAGTGGTATTGGGAAGACAATTAGAAAAACGAGGAACACACACTACCAACAAGGAGAAGTGTGTTCTCGTTGGTGGTAGTGTGTGTTTTTCGTTTTTTCAGCGAATTACCATATTTAATACTTGGGAACGAGCCCATCCTCCGCCCATCCTCCGTATGTAGCCCACTTGCTTTTTCTAAGCTAAATTAGGATTAAAGCACTCCATTACAATTTTTTTCTTCAAAAACTCAACATATTACCGTGTATAGCCAGATATGGTTGTCGCCGTCTGTCAAAACAATTTTAGACGCATCCCCAACAGCTATTATGAAATTTAACAATCCTTGGTTTATTTAACATTACCTTTCCGTCAATGGCATTGCCCAAGGCATCCACAACTCTTCCTAGGATTTCTTCTCCAACTGGAACATCCACAATAGCTCCCGTTCGTTTCACAATATCTCCCTCTTTGATCAGCTTATCGTTACCAAATACTACCACTCCTACATTGTCAGGCTCCAAGTTCAAAGCCATTCCCTGAAAACAAGACATTCATTGTGAGAATTAAATACTTAAATTATGTTTTCAGTAAACATCAACATGGCCGTTTAATTAATACTCAAAATACTGCCACGGACTACTTAATTCGCCAAGTTTAGGCTAAAAATATTGATATATTCCACTAACCATTTTATATTCGTAGGCTGGCCCCGCCCGCCCCCCCCCACAAGACTACAAAAATCCAAGATAGCCAACACTGCAGCACTTAGTAGCACTACCTATTCGGCCGTTGAGATCGTGCGCAGCTTCATACTAGCTTAAATCTACATTTTCAGTATATTTTTTAGAGATACCGCAAATCTAAATATGCTGTGTCGCTTACTTTGAAATTTGGGAATCATCTTCGCAGCACAGTATACATACAATTTCAAAAAACAGACGATCGAATATGACAGTGTAGTGACTTTTCTGTTTCTGCCTGATGAAGACAATCGTCGAGCCCCTACATCTCCAGATTACTTTCGAAAATTTGCAGAAGATATTGATATAGATCTCTTACCTTGAAATTGTGCATAAACTGTGTTGCTACGAGATAAATCTAGTACGAAAATCGTGACAAGATTTATTTTCAGAATTGGTGCTCGTTCATCAAATAAATCAAGGACGATGGCCCCGATTGGATATTACGCAATAAATGACCGCATCAGTGCCCATGAACGGTGCCTGGTCAGCGATAGCCAGCCGACCAATCTCCCACCCATTAATGTACGTCCTGCCGTTAACTCGGCCATACACTGCAATTCCAGGATCGGACGGTAAGTTTAAAACATTTGCCAATTCATTTTTCAGAATTATTCTTTTTTTAACAATAGATAATTACAGATTTGCATGATAATAAATATTAAGTGGTTGGTTTCTTCGCCAACCATCGGAATCGCGTGCATATCAACAGTTGGAAACTGGTGATGGAAAATAAGATAGGCCCACAGGGTTCATACTGAAAATGAATATCCCCGACTATCCCAGATTTATTTCTTCAAATATCCCTGACCAAAACACTTGTACTTTAACAAAAATGTTAAATTACGGAGTCAACTGCTCACTCTGCAAGCCTGGCATAACTTCATCTGGATGGCAACTGCACATTTTTTCCCCAATTTTTTTTTTTAATTCCAGGGCAAAGCAACTGGAATTTGCGAGACCACATAGTTTATTCTAAAAACCAAATTCTAAAAATGAAAAAAACCGTACTTAAAAAAACAGTTCAGTTTTAGAAGGAACTGGATTTTTTTTTTAGAACCTTTTTCATTTTTAGAATTTCGTTTTTATAATGAACCGTGTGGTCTCGCAAATTCCACTTGCTTTGCTACTACCTTCTTGCTCCATATTTTTAAAAAATTTCTGATTTTTTGCCAATTTTTTCATTTTTTCCCTGACTTTCCAGGTTGGTATGAACCCTGGCTTAAAATTGAAGATTCTACCAGAGAACTTGTCTCAAGTTCTCAGAGTAGAATCCGACGAAACTGTTACGTAATAGGATCCTTCCTTGTCCTGCGGCGCTTTGTAACCTGTCGTTTTGCGTCATTTCCGTTAGGAAATGCATGCAAATTTTCGTCACTTCCGGCCCTACTTCCGCTCTGCCCACTCTTTTCGCACGCAGCATGCGCGGTAAGAGACCGTGGCACGGAGGGCGGCGGGAGGGTATTCAACGTAACAGTTTCGTCAGATTCTATTCTGAGAACTTAGATTCTCCTGCGAGAACAAGTTCTCTGGTAGAATCTTCAATTCTCATTCGTAGCATCCTTACTCACTGTGTTACGTAATGGGATAGATTCAAAAACGTGCCAATTCTACGACACGGACTCTTACCCCACTAAAGTTTCCAGTCGGAGCGCACAGGCCAGTCGACATCCACTGCCGATGCACCGGTCCCCGCAAACTGGGGCCCTCTTGTTTACACAAGGGTCCCCCAGGAGACCCCCCCCCGCGGGCGGGCGCCGGGGTTGGGCAACCCCCTTGTACAGCTACACACAACGCCTGCAGAGGACTGAACTAGGAAGCCACCCTCCACGCCGGTGTCACGACCACTGCCCACAAGCCTGCAATGCCCGTAGACCGCCATACACCCTCGTCCAGGAGAGCCTGTGGGAACCAGCTATGTGCACTACTCGGTACGCGACACCCTGAAGGCGTCCACCACACCTACACCGGGTTACCTGTCCCACAAGCCGAACTGTTGCAGCCGTGCCATTGTCCTGGAGGCAAGGAATTTCTGCTGGGCACCCCGCCCGGGCGTAGACGCCCCAACTAGCTCCGAGTAATAGGCTAACTCCTAACGCCAAAAGGAGCGATAGGCCACGCTCCAGCGGTACGTATTCACACCGGAATCGCAAGCCCAAGTAGTCCCTGCACTGGCGAGGCAACCCGTCGCCCTGCGGACACCTGTACTGTGCAATGCCCCCAGAACACATCCCATATGCACCTGTCAGTGCCAGAACCAGCCTACCAGGACCGCCGAACTCATTCCGCCTACACACATTGGCGTTTGTTTACTGCCGACGTTCCGTCATTCGACACCACCTGCCCGTATACCCAGTACCCGCACCTGGAGCCATACTGCATCCAGCAGGTCTTGACCACTCCTGCACCTCGACCCGCAAGGCCGTCAGCCTCGCCGCCAAGCGCAGCCCACCTCACACGTAGAAACAGTGGCGGACCGCGGCACAGCCGGAGCCCACGAATGCCCCTCACCCGAAGCCACCGAACAGCCAGCTTTTGCCACCATCAAGGCCGAAAACGCTTCAACTAGTTTCACTGATTCCGTCCCCCGGAACCACCCAACCATGCTGGCCTGTGCCCCAGATGCTAACCCAGCTCACAACAGATAGCGTTGACACCTTCCTGTCACTCCCGCATAGTACGGTGCCTCCCACGCCTTATTGTAGCCACGACTACCCCAGAAACGCCTCTACCCGCTACCTGCGGTGAAGCAATATCGAAACGGTCCACCACACAGACCCGCACATCACATAGGTACGGCAGCATCTTATCTATAAACCTATAAAGTGTGTATGCCTATCGACACATACATCTCTCACGTAGCACACGTCATTCTCGCAGCAGATCTGTCCAATGGATTCTTATAAATCCGACGTCCCAGGCGAAATAACTGTCAGTCAATTGTCGTGATTACAACAAAAACAAGATCGGAACCTGCTCAGCCTGCGGTCACCCCCTGCCCGCGGTGCAAGAAAACTAATCCAAAAAAAATTTAATAACTACATTCAGCCTGGGCGAAACATTCACCCTGGATGGCCAATGTCACCGTCCCATGCACACCAAAAACCAAATTAACGTCTCCAACCAATGCGCCCACGGCCACACCAGGTGCCCGAAATCCGGGCCGCCATTTCCCTTCCAAGCACACTACCGACATTCCGGCCACTAGACACCTCCCCCAGCAGCCAGGCAGCATTTTAATTCTATTGCAATGACAGCCACAATATGAAATTCCGCCGTGGCCCAATTTCCAACTGCGACCACAAAATTCGCCCAATCAGTGCCGCCGAGTACGCCCGCCGATCGACGGGTCTCCTAACTTTCCAAATGTAATATTTTTCGCAACGTATCGCTCCGCCTACGACACCATGCTCGTTAGGCCTACTCAATACCTCGTCCCTCGGACGGCATTCACGACTCGGACCTCTCCCGGCCCCTCGTCCACAAGACGGCATTCGTTCTTATAATACTTACCCTATTTCCTCTTGCAACGCAGTTTACCGTCGCCTACGCCCGACAGTCAGCACTACAAGAATCGCTGTCGGCCACTTCCCAACAAGTCTAGCACAACCGCTACTCCACAAGCCTATTCCCCTGCACGGCCCTCAGCCGGCTTCTAGTGACCACCTCACTTTTTCACCAAGTGGTATTTATTATTATGATAATAATTTTGCACGTGGTTTCGCCTCACGACCGAGTTCGTGGAATCGTAGCTCAGTCTACCAACGTGTCGGCACTAGTAGGCTTATCACCATTCGTACGCCCCCAGGCCATACTATAAATAACGGATTTTCTCGTTATTTCTCCACTATCCTACAATAATCGCACACAGCCAGCATTTTAATCGACCAACTACATTGTACTCACCACGCCGGCTGACGCTGTCTACCCGAGCCGCCATTTTGTCTCGCTTGCCTTCAATATTGTCGGCGGCCATTCCCATTCCAACGGGCGTCGCTTTCCCGCCTATTCACGAAACCGCCCACGAAACGCAGTATCCAATCGTGCGTGTAGTCGTCCACCATGTCGTTCCACCCGAAGCTGTCGTTCGCCATGTTTTCTTCTTCAATAACAACGACGTCGCTGATCACACAACCGTTCGAGCCAGCGGCAAGAAAAGAGTGGGGGTTAGTAGAGAGGGCAGAGCGGAGCGGAAGTTGGGCCGGAAGTGACGAAAATTTGCATCCATTTCCAAACGGAAATGACGCAAAACGACAGGTTACAAAGCGCCGCAGGACAGGGAAGGATCCCTTACGTGACACAGTGAGGAAGGATGCTACGAATGAGAACTATATTTTCCAATGATCATAAGACTTACTACACAAGTATACTAGTGCAGCCACCCCAGAGAATAATGTACTACAGACATAAATAAATTCAAAAAAAAAAATATATAACATTTGTGTAGGGTTAAGGCCTAAATGGATTTTTTTTTTTTTTAATTGCAAGCCTAATGGATTTTTTTTTTAAGTTTTTGAAGAGTTATTTTCATTCTGACACACACCAAAGCTTTTCGAGCTGCAAAAAAAATGGCTAGGTCTCGCTAGCAGGTGCTCCTTGGGCTGGCAGGATACGGTTAATAATACGTAGAAACAAAACAAAAATGAATAGGTACCACAAATAACTGGTTAACGTCATTTAAGAGTTTCCTACACCTATGTTATCGACGGTCACTCATCCCTTATTTTTCTTTTGGGGCTCCTCAGCCAGTGCCGCAACTAGCTTTTTCAAGTAGGGGTGCAAAGGCAAAATGTTGGGCCCCTCTTCAACAAGTAAACCATTTTAGGGACAAAAGAGTTCCCAAACCAGACCAAACAATAGTGAATTTTGTCCATTTTGGGCCCCCTGCCACCTGAGCCTAGGTGCTTTACACCCTGTTCCACACTTATTGCAGCATTGTCCTCAGCGATCGTGCCACTACTGTTACCAAATATTTGACTTGCCTTCAATCCACTAGAAAATTCCACCATCTCCTCAGCCTGAATGTTCTTTAAGCCATACACACGGGCAATACCGTCACCAATGGACAGCACTCTGCCAGTTTCTTCTAATTCCGTGGTGGGTGCAGATCCCAAAATTCTGTCTTCGAGGATGGAAGAAACCTCTACAAAAAAAAAAAAATATATATTACCATGCATTAAGAGTTCGCTGTTATCAACTGTGGGTTAAAGCATACTTCCGAAGCATACTTTTCCAGGGTCGTCGAGGTCAATCTTCAGGCGATTTACTCTACTTTTCAGATTTTTTTTTTCACAATGTTGTCCCAGTATTATAGTACGCAACTCTTCCGAATGACAAGCTAGTGGCAGTCGCCACTTGGCCAGTAGACCTTACAAAGCACTCGCCATTTCACAATTTCTACTCGCCACATACCAAATACGTCTTGTATGATGCAATGTTTCTCTAATTTATGCATTAACAAAATTGTGCAATTTTCTCAAACTCCAGTATCAATGCAGAGAATCCAGTTATATAGCCCTTATAAATCTGAACACGCCGCCGCAAACCGTTCGTCTCTAACTTATACGGTTCCAGAGATACCCCTTTTTTAGTGGCATGCTCTGTAGCTGGTCGCCGTTTTGGCGAAGAAGGCTTAATTCCAAGTCGCCAACTGTTGATTTCCACTCGCCGACATTTGTACGCCGCATGAAACAACTAGTTAAACCACCAATCAAAGATGTTTTAGTTAATTGAATCTTAAATCACTTTAAAAGAAAACCTACTTACCTCTCAGTTGCGCAATACTTTAAATTGTTGTTTAGAATTTATTTTTATACGAAAATCCGAATTCCCAAGTAATGAACTTAAATTATCTCAGTTTGGTAGAAACTTAAGTTGATTTATTACTCACCTGGTGCACTTGCACCAAGAAAAGTAGTGGTCGAAAGCTTTCTTGATGCCACATAGCTGCTTCCTAATGACGGGCTAGAAACCTGCAATGAAAGTTATACTTTAGTATAGTAATGACAATTTTATTAACGATAGCCAACAAGGAAACCAGAATGCACCATAGCGTATTCTTAATTCTAAAAAGTAAAAACAAAGTTAGGCTCCCAAATCTAACTAGGCTAAACCGTAAGAATCCACATGCAAACTTAACTTTTAAAACTACGGTATTTAAAAGCTGGTGTCGGGGTACCAGCTTTTTTTTTCACATTACTGCTATATTCACGTACATACAGTGCAAGCTCGATTATCCAAACTATTTGCGACTGAAGGATGTTCGTAATTTTCGTATAAACAAAAATTTGGATAATACAATTTACATGCAAAATAAAAAAAAAGCGTTTTTTCTTTACTCAGTTTTAGTGTTCGTGAACTATGGTTGAGTGTATATGACTGCTGAAAAGAAGATTTTGCATGAAATAACTACAGGAACATAAACCAAGCAAAGTCTATGCTTACTACTCTAAAAAACTGCTAATTTCTGAACATATTGTAAGAGTAGGAGTTCAGATAATCAGGGTGTTTGAATAATCGGGGTTCGGATATTGATTTGTTTTCACACCTAGGCTTACTTTTTTTTTGTTGCACATCTTTCGCAGATTTACTTTTGCGTGTCACGGGGAGGGGGTGATGACCTAACGGTAATGGAGTAGCTAACCCGATCAGAATGGGGCAGGCAGAAATTTGCTTTATTTGGGGGCAAACTTTGTTTCAGTGGACAGAAAAAATCTGGTTGGTTCAATAAAAAGCCTACAATTTGCGAAATTTCGACAGGCTGCAATGACTAAAGATGGAAAAAATATAGTCCTCCTGTCTTCATCAGGCCATCACATGAAGCTTATTTACAAGATTTACATTGTCCAACGTGCATTGATCGTTGTGGAAATAGCAAAACACTACAACGCGACTCTTGCAACTTTGCTGCTGCTCACTATGCCAGTTTTTTTGTAAGGTGTTCGCTAAGTTCTCTCCTCACAAGAGATACACTCACAAGAAAAGAACATGGAAGATGAGCACAAAAATCTCAAGAATACACCAGAGGGTACGTATTGGGTGGAGAGTGAGGAATGTCCAGCCATTTATATTGGAGAGACTAGAAAAGGTGTCCAAGAAAGAGTTGAATCAACATATGGCCGACACCAGAAACCGGGTACAGACGAGCAGCATTGCCACACATGTGATGGACATGCAGTACAAGATAGCTTGGAGCCGCACACAAACACTGCTAGCGTCCAATTCCAGAAGAGGCATGCCTTTGAGGGGCCTTGAATCCCTGGCAATCCAACATGAAGTATTCCGCAGTTCAGTGCTTACGAATCTACAAGGCCCATCGAACCCTTCAATCCAGCATCGCATCAGCAGGAACTGGGCAAACTCCTTACAAAAAAGTGGCATAGTGAGAAGCAGCGAATGCCACCTCGTAAATATGGAAGGCTACGTGCCAGAGTCGTGTCGTGGTCGTCTATTTCCACAACGATCAATGCACGTCTGACATGTAAATCTTGTAAATAAGCTTCTTGTGGTGACCTTAAGAGGACAGAACCATATTTTTTTCCATCTTTAGTCATTGCTGCATGTTGAATATTCGCAAATTGATAGATTTGTTTTTGAATTTGAGTGAAATTCCGTGTCGCGAGTTTTTCGAAAATTCAAAGATGTTTCATTTTTTCAACCTGGTCATGCGTTTCGTAAACTAACTTTCTTAAAAATTGGTAATCGCAAATAATACAGTTATGAAAATTAAGACATTGGAGTAAAAAAAGGTAACTTACACCACCCAGACTTAAAACTGAATTTCACTTAAATTTTCCAGGATTATATATCATTTTAAGTAGTTCACTCCGAAGCCCAGTCGGTTTAGCAGAGAAATGGTCTTGTCCTTGTTTAGTTCCAGTATGAGAGGGTCCGGATTGTTGAGGGCCCAGTCGTCCAGATAGGCGTTGGCCTGAATTTCGTTTTGGTGTAGGTTTGCCAAAATTGGTTTGAGAACCGGTGTGAAAATTCAGGGGGATGCGTTCAGGCCTAATATAGATCCTATATATATATCCTTTCCCCTTATTCATAATCATAAGATTCACTTTGAAGAAACTTAAAAGTCCGTTACATCATACATGCTGCTTAGCTAGATGCCGTGTTCAAATTTCTTCCTAGTGTTGTTAAGACCACTGATCTTTACCCGTTGTAAGAGTTTCCATTTCATGTTGATGGGAAACTTTAGACACGAAATGGAAGGAAAGCAGCCAGGAACTGTCACGATGCCACGCTGATCACTAAAATTCCGATACAATACCAAAGAAAACGTAGCGTAAATGCTAGCTATTAACAGAACCTAGAATTAAATGCTAGAAAACTTATCAGCGTGATTTCGTGCCACTACCTTCGCTCCCTCTCCACTCATTTAAGTGCTGCTCGGTCTACGAGATAGGCAACGGAGGATACTAAAGTATTTTGCACCTAAAAATTTAACAGCACGACATAACTTGTAAATACGGTAATACTTACCGATAAGTAGTTATAAGGCCTCCTAAATTAATGCAATAACATCAAAAGCCTCGGTCGAGGGCAATAGTAATTTAGGCAAGGTTGTAACCATTTGTAACAATACCTCAATAGTATGTTAACCAGGGCTCAAGAAATCTTAAAAAAAATTGGGAGCCAAGTTGGCTCCTAATCAATATTTTTTAGTCGCCAACAGTCCCCCCCCCCAAAAAAAAAATTAGTTTCTCGGGCAAACATTTTTGTCAAGACATGAGAGATCAGGATTTTATTATTTTGAGCCGGTAAAATACTAAAATGTAGCGTGCATTCATTAAAATGGCATCGACCTAATTAAACCGATTAAAATCGTTCATTACCAACAACTGAAAACTACCACTAAGAGTACTTTTTGTTACTCAACTGTAAACATGGATAAAAGTTTTTGGATGCATTTATGAAAAAAAGAAAACATGAAAACTGGAACTGAAATTATGAAACAAATTCAAAACAAATGGATATTATGCACTTAATTTCAAATAACTGTCAAACCAGAGAGGGTTTCCAGGTCCACACCCCCCCCCCCCCAAAAAAAAAGGGGGCCCCAGAAAATCAAAAAATGGGCTAGGCAAAAAAAATGGTTAAATGCAGGTGAAAAATTTCGTTAGCTTACTTTTCTTGCATTCCCTTCGCTCCAACAACTGATTGGCCCATTGACACAACTTAGGAACACGTGATTTAAAATTACCCTCATATACTCATACACTTTTCTGCCCCATTCCCACTCCCAACACGGAAAAAAGGCTTAAATTAAATGGATAAGCTTCCATTCCAGATTCGTGAATTTCAATGAATGAACTTTTTAAAAAGAAATATCTACCAGTGGCAACCCCTAAATTTCATTCGGGCACAATTGAAGCTAGCTTTACTCGAAGTTACTTGATTTGTCAAAACGATCACGCTAGCAACGCAAAAGCAGATGTTGACAAATTGCTCTTAAGTTAACTGAAAGGTGCACCTGCTACCAGTAATATGCAAGATAGAGTGGGAAAAACTGGAGATACTCAAAACTAGAGTATATGTTGTATTGTTACTAACAAAGTAAAAAAAATGGAGAAAATTATATATTAACTTTCGATTGATTTTCTTTTAATTTTAGTCACCTAACCTCGATTGCTTTTTCCCCGGTTGTCAGCGTATAGAGCACCCTTCCGATATCCGCTGGATGAACCAAACACAGCACATTCAACAGTTAATAATTAAAATAACACTTTTCATTACCGTAATTTTTATTCATTTTTGAGTCTTAAATTATTATAATTTTAGTATAACGAATTTTGGAAAACCTTGTTAAGTGCTGGATTTCTGATTTTCATATTTTCTCTGCTGATCGTTGCTGACCTTTGTAACTGGGCTCCTCAAAAAGTAATGTTGCTAAGGATCGTCCAGTTAAGTTAGGCCACTAACGTTTTAGTCACCAGAATTCTTTAAATAAAAGGTAAACGAAATAGTAAATAAAAGTTATGTACTTAAATTAGTTATTAAATAAGTAAATAATAGCACCGTGAGTGAGAAGTTAAAACCTTCCCTGAAAATAACGCTGCGGCTGCGATCTACTTGTTTTTCACGAGATGTTAAAAAAGAATGTATTGTTGGCGAATTCTATACAAAAAAAGGGGATGAGAAATTCGCCACAGTGGCTACTTAAAGATAATATTTTGTCGCCATTACCAATTTTTTATTCGCATTTGGCGAATTGGCGACCGTATTTCTTGAGCTCTGTTGCCTGACTTAAACCCAGCCTTAAACAATGTGTCCCCCAAGTATTGTTACCTTAAGAACTACCATTTGAATGCTTACGCACACGACCATCCTCCTTCCCTGTTGTCTAGCCTATTGTACCTTTCTCATCATTGTTGCTCTTCTCTTGCCGCTTGACTCTTCACACTGAGTGGACACGTTTTTTATGTAGCTCTTAATGGTACTAAGCCAAGCAATGGGAAAATGCCTCACAAAATGGCTGCCTAACCAACTGTCATGCTAGGGCTATAGGACTAAACATATGACTTGGTCTATGGAGGCCAAGAATAGTCTCTAGCCAAGAGCCACAGCATTATACCAAGTGAATAGCCACCAACAACGGGATACAGTTTTTACTATTCCCGTTCGACAGATATTTCCTTTAAAGGTACAGGCCTTGCGCCTTATGAATGGAACAATGCTTGAGGAACAGGGACAATTATAGCCTCAGCTACGTAGTGAACAAGGGAGATTGGACTTGCAAGAACATCAAGGCAAGTGTGAAATTTGAATGTTTAATCATCCAACCCGTAGTCCAAAAACATGTGCAGAAAGGCATTCCTTCTAAGCAGTCCGTCCTTCACGACCATTGGAGAACGCCGCCATAGCCAAGGGAAAATGGACCGATTACAGCCCTCTTAGGCGTTCGACCCTTTTCTCCATCAACAACTTCCCCTATTAGACTCCAGAAAAGAAACGTCTACTTCTCGTAGAGGGTACGAGGCCGTGGATGGGAAAACTAAGCCTAAATGGAAACACGAAATGGAAACTCATAAATCGAACACACAGTCACACATCCTTTTAAGTGAAGGAAAGCAGCCAGGAACAATGCGTAAATATCCGTGATCTAACATCGCTCAGCATAAATTCGAAGATGATATAGCCGAGTAACATGAAGCCATTAAGTTTCTTCAAAGTGAACCTTCCGAAAAAGGGGAATGATATAATCTCCAAAAATGTTTAAAGTGGACTTCAGTTTAGAGAGTCTATTGGTGCTGTATGGGTTAACCTTTTTCTACTCCAATAACTTTCATGGGCTAACGTTTTTAAAGTTTGAAGGTAATTTTGATTAGATCACTGGGGCATTTAGGCAATTCCTCCTTATGGCTACTGCTAATTCTACTAAATTCCGGGCCAAAAATTATGGCAAATAAAGACTGTTTTTAACTGTTACCCAGTGTGCACAAAAATGGGATTGAATAAATTAAAGCAGGTGAAGCATGGACATACAATAAATTAAAGTGTCAATTTGGCCGATTTAACAGCTAATTAGGCAATGGGAAAATTTGAAAATTATAAATCAAAATTTATAGACATTAAATACCTGCAGGAAAAAAGGTAAGGATGACGATAGACGGTGCGAGCTTTGTACATTCACAGTCCTATGAAAGTTGCAATATCTACCCAAAACCAAAATGAGAAGTCGCCAAGTTTCCAAAAAAAGGTTGGCCTTTGTAAGTAGTGATGAAATTACCAGGGAAAGGCTGCCAAGGTAATCGTACCGAATTAAACTTTGGACGTTAAATGAAAACTTGAACGAGTAGCAATGTTCCAGTTTTCGTTTAACTTTTAAACTGTTAGTTGGTGCGTTTAACTTGGCTAATGGGATTAACATGGAGGCCTTTGCCTGGCAGAATATAATTACTTTCAAAGGCTGGCCCATTTTGAAACTGTTTTTCTTTAGTTTCTGCATTTAGCCTTTTTTTTTTAATACCACTAAAGGCTTGTCTTTGAATTTTTTATCACATTTTTTCTTCGTTTTTGTAGTCCCGGTTGGGCCACAACTGTTTTAAGCCCATCTTCAACGTGTTGCCACGACTGCAGCTCTGCTTGCATGGATTCCAGCAAACAAACAAAACAAAAAAACACTTTTTAGGCAAACTTCATTAGTTTTAGAGAAGTTTTAGGTCAGGTTCAACCAACTAATTCAGTGGGACCGGAGCCTTTCAAACCTCGATCCCATCGTAGGGCCTTTTTACAACCAACAAAAAAGATTCACACCAGCAACACCCCTGTTAGTGGACAGAACACAAGCGTAAGGGCTCCTTTCTGACTGTGCAAGGCGACGCACCATGACTTGTGTGGAGGAAAACCAGCCAATGCATGGTACAAGCGAAAGCAGCGAGTGCTAATATTCATTCATTTATAAGGGCCAAATGAAGCCTTCGCCCTAAATACGGTATACGAAAAAGTTGTTCGGCCGAGCAATTGAGGTAATTCTTCCAGCACAACGAGGTACGGATCGGGGAGTGGTCCTAATATTCCCCCTAAGCCATGGTACCGGCTTAACGTAAAACTGCAGGTACCCAATTAGTTCAGTTATGATCCAGTGCTCTATGAAGGCGCTTTTAAAAGTATAACCCATGAACGCAACATGTACACTATACAAGGAATTATAAGGAGTAGAATAAGTAAATCTTTTGGAGTCAATCTTTTTACTTCCCATCCTCGCAGAAAATTTAAATACAGACTAGTCCATCAGTCCTCTCCTTTTAACATCAGCACATCTAAACACAAGTACAAAGTGGTTTTCTTAAAAACCTACTCATTTAAATTGTTAACATTTAGCACTCGGCGAAAAACACCGTAGTAAACACTGTGACCTCTACGAAATGTTTAGAGGTAACAGACTCCCCCGGCATAGGAAGGTGAACTAAGAATAGCCACGGATCGGCGACCAATACGGACAGAACTTGTTTCCATCCGCTCTTGCTAGTACCTCGCTGTGAAGTTATAAATGTTTGCGAACACAATGCGACCAAGAATTTTAACGAAAACAATACATTTCTATTAAGGATAACGAAGAAGCTGCAACTCCCCCGAAAGTATTAAAAAAAAAACTACAGCAGCCATTGCTTTTCCCCTGGCTCTTCGAAGGAGCTCGCTAGACCGGGTTTGCAAAATCATCTACGTAAATTAACTACGTACCGAAAACATATCTAAAGAATCTAAATACACAAATGATAATACCTTGTTAACGTGTTTAGGCAACTGCCTGGCCAATGAGGCCGCAATCCGTACAGACAGGAATGCCATTCCCACGATCTGTTCGCACGAAGATCTAAACAAGATGGTGCACTTCCCTCAACCCGTGAATCCCGTCTGGACACCCCGTGGAACATGACGTCGTTAGGTATTTTTTTTTAAGATTTCGACGTTTTACTTTTTTTTTTATAATTATAAATGTACCTAATTTTTCGAAAATATCGAAAAAACTATGGTAAATCATTTTACACTGTATTCTAATACCAAATATATAGCAAATATATTTTAAAACGAGAACTAGCAAACTGTTTCAACAGTAACAAGAAAACCCAAAACTATTATCGAATCTTTCTGTTGCCAAATACCTAATAGCTTTATTTTTGTAGTGGCTATTTTACATTTTTATTTTATTCAATCTATCACTATTAAAAATATTTTACCATAGTTACATCATCGGAAACTAGTAGACTTGCTAATTTATAATGCTATGTGTGTAGGAATTGGCACTTCATACATTATTGAAGGCTTGGCAAGGTGCTAACGTCTGGAATCTATGATGTAAATAAACAACACGTGGAGTTAGGTAGGTTTAAAGTGTGAGTTTGTAATCCAAGGTTAAACATTCCCTTTGTTTTTTTGAAAAACCTACACTTTTCGGTTATATAGTGTGTCCTGGAGAAATAATCACCAAAGTGGCCAGCAATTCAGGAGTTGTGAATCCAAGCCAGTCAGTATCCTACGAGTGTCTAGTCGATTTGTTTTCTCCTACCTTTACTGTTAAAAGTTTAGGTATTAATGCAAGGTTAAAGCAGTCGGCAGACTGTTACATTGGTGTTACGCGACAGCCAGAAACCCAGCGGAAATTGGTAATTTTTACTTCTTAGCCCTACTTTAAACTCCTTAAGTCTGTTAACAAGTAACCCCCCCCCCCTTTCCAAACATATTTTGTCTACTCGTCTGACAGACTACTTTCTATTTAAAAGGGCATTATCCGTTTGTAGTGGGCTTGCTGCACATCACGTGTCTTACTCAATGCAATGCACCGTTTCCGCGGGAAATACCCGCTCAATCTAAAGATTAAGGACGGACATAATTGTTGCATACTGCACAAGTTAATGGGTTCGTGCTAAGGTGACCCATGCCTAGAGGAAATCCCCCCTAATGATTGACAGCTATAATGATTGACAGCTTATAGGAGACCTCTTTTGTGAATGACTGTCAGCATTATTGTTTTCGTTCATTTTTGCTTGGTTGATTTTGTTTATTGTATGGATTTCTTGTTCTTGTTATGAATAATTATGCGTACATGTTTTCTGTATTGTTGGCACACTACAGAAACATTTTTTTTTTCTTGGGGGAGAAGTTGTGTGAAAGTGAAACCACATCATTAATATATGTTTTTACACAAAGTATTCATATTGTGCCCATAATAAGGTTGGGATTAATGTTATGTTCCATAATGAACATCTAAAAATGGTATGGCTTTTAAGAAAACTGAATGATTTGGCATAATAACATAAAATGAAATGGTAAATAGGTAATAAACTTAAAATCTGATTAGTACCTTTGGACTTATATGTATGGTAGGTCGTCCCTTACATTATTTAGTGGGGGCGAATGTGGTGTATTTGATATTGAGTTATCTCAAGTGGCCTTAGCCACTAATGTTGTATCTTTGCTTACTTGCCACTAGGTGGCTACCTTTGCATGTTAAGTATGTATGATGCACTCTGGGATCGAGTGTATGCTGGTATTGTAAACCAAGGCTATAAAGAGCCAGCCAGGGCCTTTTACCTGGCTGCCAGGCATTCACAAAAGAGGTCTCCTAGCTGTCAATCATTCGGGGGGATTTCCTCTAGGCATGGGTCACCTTAGCACGAACCCATTAACTTGTGCAGTATGCAACAATAATAATAATAAAATTATTATTAATTTTACCACTAGGAAGTGGTATGGTTTTGGAAAGGGCACAAGCACTAATCCTGGTAAAAGTTAGGCTTTTAGGATTTGTGAAGCTTGGCAAGTGTAATAGGATTTCATCTATTGTGAGGAGGCATGTTCAGGTCTCTTTTAGAAACCACAGGGGTTAGGCACACAATATTCCTACTGTGGGAAAGCATCCTGCATCCTGTAATCTTAGGCCCTGTGTTGTTCCCTGCTAAGTGAAGTTAGTGTCATTGTAACAATGATGTAAATATTTACTTGGCAATATTTTTAAGAATGCTTAAATGGTCAAATTCTGAATTGTACTACTGAAGCAGTTCTCCGTTCTCATAAACTCCCTTGGATGAATGCGCAATTGGTCCAACTTAGAATCGAAAACACCGGCAACCGGTAGTCACAGTGGTATTTAAAAGGCATCTTAAAAACCACAACAAAAACACATTTACCACCCCCGAAGAACACAAAAAGGTCCTACACTTGAATTTTCGGTGAGTCTCCTTTCACCTTCATCAGAAGTTGTGCACGAAAATAAATTAAAAGTCACATCACGGCACCGATTTTCTTCACGAAGAAAATCGGTGCTGTGATGTGACTTTTAATTTATTCAAGTGTGTGTGTGTGTGTGTGTGTGTGTGTGTGGAAGAATATGTAATACTTAACCAACAGGTTACAAAGGAATGCAAAAAGCAAAAAGCTACCTATGAAGCTAAATTGGCTAACAAAATAAACTGTGATGCTAAACCCTTTTACCAATATGCCCGCCAGCTCGCCAGTACTCGTGTGGGTATACCCGTATTTACTGATGCTCAAGGCCTAAATGTTGAAGACCCCAACACCTTTTCTTCACTATTTTCGAGGACTGACATGGACGTCATAGAGGAAGAGAGTCAGCCCCTCTTTTCCCCCTTGCTTGTTTCTTTTGAACTTGTGGAAAATGTCTTCAACCAAATTAAACCCCACACAGGGGGTGGCCCTGATCGTATTTCTGGTGACTTTTTGCTTAAACTTAGACCGTTAATCTCACCCATACTTGTTGTCCTTTTCAATAAAAATATTGAAAACTCTTTTGTGCCCCCAAGTTGGAAAAAAGCACATATTACTCCCATTTTTAAGAAGGGTGATCGTAGGTTGCCTGCCAACTATAGGTCAATAAGTATTACCTCCATCATCTGGAAAATGTTTGAACGTATTATTGACCAGCATATTTATAGCTTTCTTGATACATACTCCCACTTCGACTCTGTGCAACATGGATTTAGGAAAAGTCTTTCTACTGTGACCAACTTTTATCAGGATATTTTCTTTGCTCTTGATAATGGTAACCCTGTCGATGTTATTTACTATGACTTAGAGAAGGCCTTTGACAAGGTCGACCATAGGTTACTGGAGATCAAACTTGATACTGTGGGTATTGTTGGTCCCATTAAGGGTTGGATTGTTGAGTGGCTTACTGGTAGGACTATAGCTGTCGTCTTGGAACAATGTGTATCGCATTGGAGTCCCATGACTAGTGGGCTTCCCCAGGGTTCCGTGCTGGCACCCCTGTTATTTTCGGTTTTCATTACTGGCTTCTGCCATGACGAAGTTATTCACAGTAGCAAATTCGCTGATGACACCAAGACAGCAGCTATACTCCAAAATTGGGACTCTGTTGTTTGCCTGCAGGCTACTATTGATAGAGCCTTTGTGTGGAGTAATCAGCAGCGTATTCCTATTAATGCCGGAAAATTGTGTATGTTGCACTTAGGAACTACTAACCCACTATCATCGTATGTGTTTGATGAAATACCAATAGGTGAAGAAACGTAGGCATCATTATTGATTGTAATTTGACCTTTTCTCTGCATACCGAATTCATTGTTAAAAAGGCTAACATCATCATGTATCTTTGAATCGCACAATTAGTAACCGAGAGTGTAAGGTGTACCTAAAATATTTTTTGTCAATCATTAGTCCAATCTTGGAATACGGGGTCCCGTTCTGGGAGCCAGGCTTTATTAAGGACAAAAAGTTTATTGAGAATGTTCAAAGGAAAATTACTAAGCGTATTACAGGTTTGACACATGAAAGTTATAGGAGGAGGATGGAAATACTTAAGCTGCCTTCTCTCACTTGGCGCCGTCAAAGAGGATGTTTAATACTTATGTTTAAGGTTATTAGAGATATTGATATCAACCTCCCTAACTCCCTCTTTGAATTGTACGTTTCCCCATTTTACACGAGAGGTTCTGCATTTAAACTGAAACTACCATCTTCAAGGTTAAATACTACAAAAAATTCCTTTGCTAACAGACATTTGTAATGTGGAACGCGCTCCCAGATTTTGTTACTTCTGCACCTTCAGTTAATTCATTTAAAAATAGGCTGGACGACCATATTGCTGATGACCTGAAATATCATTTTTGATTAACTTTGTGCATTGTATGTTTTACACGGTTTGGATTAATTTGTTCCTTTGTGTATACTTCTCATTTGGATTAACTTGAACCCTGTATTTATTTATTTATTTATTTATTTATTATTATTTTCTCTCCTTGACCGGAACCATGACCAAATTGTTATTGTTTTTTGTTTTGAACTTTTTTGTTATATTTTGTATGTTTGCCACATTCCTCTAAGGAAACCGGCAACTCAATGTTATTATTAAATTAAATTAAAATTAAATTAACAAATGCCTACAGCCTTCTAGACAATGTTCTTCGGTGGTGTGGAGGTGCCAAATTGGGCAGAGTTAAAAACTTTTACATGCCTCAGTCCAAAGTCTCTCCGCAACTTCACCCGTTTTACGTCTTGTAACGGCGGACGCTATGACGGCTGAGGTGCTTGTAACGCCCCCGGTTTCCTGGTTTGACACGGAGATTAAGCTTAAGGTGTTTGCGGTCATTATAACGACTTTTACGGCATACGCACAGCATGGGCTACAGTCCCAGCATGGGGGATGGAGCGTCGGGTCCTACTTAAAGAGGCCTAACCTTAATACTACTGGTATTTCACTGCCACCAGCGATGGAATTTAACTGTTTATCAAGAGCTAAAATTAAAGATGGGCTACATATTTATTTTACACCTAAACATTTAATCAAATAGCAAACGAACTGAAGTTAAAAACCCCGGGTTTTATTATAACAACAGGGAATGAAAAGCACATTTTACATTTAGTTTGCACGAAAAGCTTTTGAAATAAGTATTTAAAAGCACAAAGTTGAATTTACATTTTCGTAATTCACACGATCCTACAAAACGACACTTGTGTTTTGAATGTACAATCAATTAAATTTTCGAATAGAAAAAGCAATACTGAACGCTCACTTGAGTCGTCCGCAAGACTGAACAGCCCAGGCTGGTTACAGTCTATCAAACAGTATGTTTCAAACACGCATGAAAGATCAACCATTTCACAGTTATGTTTCTAAGTGATAAAACAAAGCCTTAAACCTCCCAGAGTTGCTGTTTCTAAGTCAACTCCTCAAATTATAAAAGCCTCGGCTACTTATAAGTCCGTCTGGAGTGAATAACCAATGAATCCCACACGAAGATCAAACCGTCAGTTATTTGGATTAAAGTTACATTTAAAACAAATAAGAAAAAGTTTTGGTTTTTAGTAAGAGAACCACTCTGACGTTATGGAGTGAGAGAACCTAATATGCCGCTTAAGGCGTCATCACCACCATAATTTCCTCTAAGCTAGAGAGTTTAAGTTAAGTTTTAAACTATGAATTTAGACTTGGGGGGGTCCTAAATTAAATTTTCAAAAGCTAACTACAAACATACGAACCACTGCCATTTTGCCCGGCATGGCATCCTACGGACGTGACGTCTCCACTCCCGACTGGCGTGACCCTTCTAGCTTGAGAGATCTGTGAGCTGCGCTGAGGAGGGAGGGGTGTGGGGGCTTTTTATGCTGGAGCAGCGGATTTTCTCGACCAAAGCGCGGACGGGTAGGAGAGCTGCGTGCGGGGGTCTGATTGGCTGAGGGCCAGGAGAACAATGGAAAGTGGGAGAAGTCGGTTGGACAAAGGGTTTTGGTGCAGAGACGTTTGAAGAAGTAGGGACATGTAAAGATAGGCCAGTTTGAGTTTTACTCAAGTGAACTTTGGGAAAAGGCCTTTACTTTGAAATATTGACTATTGAATAAATATTTACATGTTTGCAACGTGAATAGGCTCTGGTTAAAGCTTAATACTTGGGTTTGGGTAATGCATAAAGCATTACTATTAAATTTAATAAGCTTTAACTGAAAACTGCAGTGTTATACACCACAACTAGTTTGGTGGGGGGGGGGGATTCGAAGTTTTATGCACAGTTTGACATTCAGATTGCTTTGGAACAGATCGTTTATAAATATCTTTTGGTTTTAATAGAAGAACAAGCTAGCAGTAGCATTCGGATGGTCTCAGGCGGGTTGAGAGGAGAACTAAAACAAACATATATACACTAAAATTTGTGTCTGTTAGAATGCCGATGTCTAATTACTTCGGACTAATGGTAGCGTTTCTGGGGGCAAAAGAATATATAAAATGATAAAATTGGTTAAATAATCTAGCTCAGTTGTATGCTAAAACGCATAAGTTAATTTTGATGCTTAACTTTAAAGTTAAGGGACAATGTTTGATCTTAGTGGAAATTTTTCATTGTAGTTGCTATCGTTCAAACACAATAAAAAATATCGCACTTAACACTAGTTGTCTGTATCCACATGTATGTGAGGTTAAGTACCAAAGGCAGCCCCTCCTAATTCACAACTAAGCTAGTGTTTTGGGGCTTTTTGCCCTAAAAGAATAATAAAAGTAAATAGCAAAATATACATCGAGTTACAATAATGGCGGCCGGAAATGATGAGCGCTGTGGCTGGTTTCGTAAGTTTTTCAACTGTGGATTGTAAAACTTCTGGATGGAATCTTCAAATTTGGGCTTCCTCAAGAGGTAGGTATTGTTCCAGGCTATTAAATGGTGAAGAGTTTGGCCATTTAAGTCCATTATTAAAAAAGTGGCGAAGGTTCTAAGACCGAAGTCTTTTTGCGGTTTTGGTGCGCTCAAGAAAAAAAAATTATTCGTTTGCAAAACGAAGCGTTTTTCGACGGCCAGCCTTTACAGTCTGGCCCTACATATGGACTACAGAACCGTTATATGGTCACCATACATTGTCCCGGACCAGCACGAACTGGAAAGCGTGGAGCAATAGGCAACTAAATATTGTGTCCCCAACTCTGTGGCTTACCGTATGACACACGACTTGCTCGCCTGAACCTCCCAACCATTATGTAGCACCACCAATTTACTGACCTCGCAGAGCTGTACAGATTGTGTAGGCCTATGGTCTATATGGTAAAGATGTTAAAGGGCTTCTGAACCTCTCTCAAATGAGCAGAATCCGTGGACACTCACTGAAGCTATCAAAAAAGAGTGCCGTGATGTATTGTTTTCTGTACGACTGTGGACAGCTGGAACCAACTCTCGTAGCGTCGCAGCACACACTGTGTCATCTTTCATGTGCCTACAGAGGAGCTTCGTGGAAAGACACTTCGTCCCATGCCTAGACACAAGTTCTCTTGCTTAGAGGCCTGACATTCACCTAGGTTTCGTCGGAAGATGGCGGCATTATTACTTAAAATGGCATTCTCTGAAAGGGACTTCCATGCTGGTATCACCCTTACAGTCTACGCTCGGTCCTTGCAAACAGGAGTGACAGTTTCATGGCATGTCCTCGGGTAAAGAGCAGGGCACGATTAATGATCAAATAGGGACAACTTTCACCAATGTTCGTCGCCACTCGCCAAACGGCAACGGATATTCGGCAGTTGGCGACTTGGTTTTTAGAGCTACTTGCCAAAATGGCGACTAATTAACAAACCCTGATGCTTAAATTGTCATATCTCATCAACCGTATTAGCTAGAAACAAGCGGTTTGCGGCATTCCGTGCAGAATTACAAGGGCTCTCCAACCAAGTGTACAACAATGTCGCTAGCCACTTTAGTTGATTGGAGAGTTATATTAATGCAAACAATATTTAAGCATTAAGTAGTAGCACATCTGCTAAAATTGTTTCTACATGGCGAGGAGGTAATGGACAATGGCGAGTCCATTTTAATGTCGACTGGCCAAATGGCGAGTGCCACACAATTCACATTCGTGAAGGCTGAATAGGGATAGATTAAGATACGATGCGCAGCTGCTTTCGTGCACTGGTGTAATGTCACGGATGCTGTTTCCACCAAATTCTCCCGAACAGCCAATTAGAGCACTGGAAGAAAGCACATCTCAAAAATGTGACTGGTGGCACGAGAAACAATGCCGTTAAAAATATGAAAAATTTTGGCTTACAACTGTTAGCTTGTTGCCAAAAAAGAAAAACAACAAAATAGTGAAACAAAAAAAGTTGTTACAAGTTGGCTTTCCTGCATATCATGTGTCTAGCTCAAAGCAATGCAACATTTCTGTTGCATGTCAACTCGGCAATCCGCTCAATCCAAAGAAGAAGCGCAGCCATATTATAATATTAATAATAATAAAATTAATTTAACCTTTAAGTTGTAAAGACTTAGGATGGAAGCAAGCCCACTAACAACAATTCTGTTAAAAAGTTAGGCGTTTAGGTTCTGAGAAGCCTGGGTTGGCTAATAATGAAATTTTATCTATTGTGTTCACGTCTCCCGAGAAAACCACAGGGACTAAGAACATGATAGTTGTACTTTGGGATACAACCCGCGAGCATTCTATGTGTTGTGTATGTGGCTGCTTTCATGTCTGGGTGTGACGTCACGGACGCTGTTCCCGCGAAATCCATCCGAACAGCCAATCGGAGCGCTGGAAGGAAGCGTAGCTTATCTCAAAATTATGGCTGATGGCAGCAGAAACAATGGCGTTCAAAATAAATAAAAAGAAGATTTCTGTTTACAACTGTTAGCTTTGTTGCCGAAAAGCAACAACATGATAAAACCACAAAAAAAAAAGATCTTAAGTAAAAAAAAACCAAAGTATAAGGCCATGCAAAGTTAGTTGTTTGCTTTACAGGCGCGTACGGGTGCCTTAAATTATAGCGGGTCAAAACTTTATGTATGAATCTTGGTTCACCCACAAAAAATCACATTTTCGCCAAATATTGACCGTTTTTGACATTCCAGTACACCATTTTAACCGTCTCGCAACGAGCTTTCCAATGGTGCCAATTTCAAACCTCTAGCTCAAACCACTAAGAAGTTATTTGACAAAAACTAAAAAAAAACTTTGAATACTCGATGACAAAAATTACATATTAGCAATATATTTTTTTTTAGGCTGACTGCATACTCTTTCAGCTTTGAGCTAAATACGTTTCAAGGCAAATGTGGTCAGTTAAATTAAATAAAAAATTAAATTAAATGCCTGGTTGCCTGGTGTTTCAATTTGCAACCTCGCCCGTAAACCAAACAATTTTTTGTGTGTGGCGTAATAAATGGAGATCTATTATTCTTTTTTTAATAATTTACATTTTATTTGTGCAGTCCACTCCTTTTTAGACGTACTTTCCTGACTTGCTCCGATTGGCGCTTCGGCTATGCTTCTCCTTGTTAACAATTATATTCTACTTTATTAGTAATAACTAGCTGAAACCCGGGCTACGGACACACGGGTGGTGTTGAATGAACACCGTTTGAAAAGTTGGTACGGAGGTCTATCATTTGTATGCCCATGTGGCATAAAATTAAGTTTCTTTGAAAACCTTTTGGTCTGGTTATGCTAAGTGTGCACTTGTGACGTCAGTTTTACTTATGACTAACAAACGCCGATTTTTATTCGGTTCATCACTCAGTCAGTGCATCCTGTGACTTTTATGAGTGAGCCAGTAATTCGTTGGTGAATTGCCATAATAAGTAAGGCAATGTTAACTGAAAGGCATGATGGGCTGAGTTCCTGTTTTTTTCCTTTCCAAAACCTCTCCCCCCCCCCCCCCTCTTATGATGTTAATTTAATAACGCTAAACAAACTGAATGTTGATTTCCTCACAGGTTTGAATTTCTTTCGGTGCAGTTTTGCTCACACTGCTAACAAATGCTCATTTTTGTTAACTTCGCTGGAAATAAAGACGTCTTTGTGCAACGAATTCCAAACCTTTAACTCACTGACAATGCCATATTTCGCGACGTGCACTGCTAAAGTTTTTCAAGTAAATTTTTTCTTGTATAAAGGTATCAATGCTTATAGTCCGGCAGCTGGCACAAAAACCCAAAAGAATAGTCTGAAGAAAATGTTTTTGCGCAGAAATGTTCTACAATATGTCTGTACTCCAAAACATAATAATGCCACCTTGACACCCTTGGGGAATTCAAGATGGCGTCCAAAATCGCGACAACAAAATGTTGTCACTAGGCTACAACGACTAAACCATTCATCCGATTGAAAATTAACGTGTTACCAATTATGTTTAGAATAAAATTTCCTTCAAAAAGGTTCTATTAATATTTTTGGTCAAATTAATCCTTCTTGCTGAAATTCGTTATTCAAGTTATTTTAGGTAGTTAACGTACGTTACATACGGTATACATTCGTCAATTCATTCAAAATCATTAAAAAAAAACCTAAGAAAATAAAAGTTTACCACGAATTCCGAGACATTTGTACATTATCATCTCTGGCTAGATAACCTAGGCTTAATTAAAGTTTATCAAAAAAAAAAAAAGAATTAAAAATAACCGATTCATGCTGACAAGTTTAACGGAGTTCACGATAGTACTACACGAGAGAAAGCGAGAGTGCGTATCTCTAGGCTTCTGTCCACCATCATGGCTTGCAATGCAATTGCTTTATCAGCAGGTACAACAGCATGCTCTACTGCATGGATACTTTTCATCAGTGCCAGAATGGTGATGGTAAATCTAAGCTTTGTGCCGTCACTTCTATACATTCGGGAAGGGATGGTGTCTGCCCTGGAAATGCAGTTTTGTTATAAATGCCAAATTTGTGTAATTTAAAAGAGGAAGAGGAAATTAAAGTTTTGATGTACCACTAGAATTCCCCCCATTCCACCCCCACCTCCCTCACCTTACTCCCCTGTTCCTTAGGTGGCTGTGGGCTGTTTAACCCACAGCTTACATGCCGATACTATCACCCACCATCCATTTTTCGACTAAAATTGTCCACCTTTTCTAGCCCACCGTAGCCACCTCCCCCTCCCCCTTTATAGCACTCAGCCTGTAGATCTCCGAGACATATTGTGCAATAGCACCATGTGGATGGGTTAAGGTGCATCTACACGGGGCGCTTTTGCCGCGTGTCGCCGTAATTTTCTGTCCGCACGCGCTGTGATGCCTCGTGTATTTGCACCGGCGACACGCGTTTTCAGACGCGGCGTCTTTGCTGCTCCGTGCTGCTCGAAATATATGTTTTGGCGTTACGTGACCCATACGTAGGTGCTACGTCATCATTTGACGCCACTTGGCTGCCGGCGCTAACAGCGCGTGACGCTTTGTCGATTAGGATTTTGTCGGCGTCTCGATTAAAATGAGAACAGAAAACAAATTGCAGACGCCACTATTTACTTGGAAATTCAAAATTCTTGTGAACAAGAATTGTCGTATTACAAATGAATTGTACATGAGCGATGAAAAATCTAATAATTTAAAATTAAATCTAAATCTAACTTAAAACCGAGAATCTAAAAATAAAAAATAAACTAAAACAAAAAAACAACAACTACAACAAAAAAAGATAAAGATAAAACATTCTATTACACTATTATGATAATGTAAAATGTGATAAAAACTGTACGAGTTTTGAAATTGTCAAAAGGTTTGAAGTTATCAAACGCAATAAATCTATATGCTTAACTATCAACCAAAAATGGAATTTTA
>JAHWFP010056629.1:35037-79278 GCA_023313725.1 Lithobius niger
CCCCCCCCCGCCCCAACACAGCTATAAACATAGCTCAACTAATTTCGGGGTATCCATTGAAAAATTGGTGGGTGGAGAGGGGAAAAATTGTTGGAGGAGGCAGTAACTGAAAACAGAAAATGGTTATCCCATTTTCAATTTATCCTGTTCATCCCCTCCCTGCGTCATTGAAAAATCTGGTGGTCTAGTTTTCATCTCCGGATTGTTCTCCCCCCCCCCCCCCCCCCCCACGCACACATGCTATAAACTGTATAAACATAAGTCAACTAAATAATTTAGGGTGCAATCATTTAAAACTAAAAATGGTACTCCCATTTACATTTTCTCCGGTTCACCACCCCCTCTCGTGGGTGGTGGAGGGGGGGGGGTCATTAAAGAAAAATTGGTGGTGTCATTCTCATCTTCCCCTCCCCCTCCCTCCACCCACAGCTATAAACATTGCTCTGGTAAACTGGAATATATAACTCATCAACTTTTTTACAACTGCATGTTTGTAAAAAAAAAAAAAATTTCCCCTTTAAAACTTAGTCTAGGCTTTTTTAAAGATTATTCATTAATATAATTCGGTGTTGATGTTATTGCTTTTGTAAACATATTTTTGTGTTAAAACACGCTAAGTACACACAAGTGCCTTCTGTGCTTCGTAGTGAACTTGGCAGTTTTTTTAATGAATAAAAAAAAGAGGTTAGAGTCAATCCCTGTTGCTATCAATAATTACGCCAAAGCTTTCTTGTTCGGTAAACGTCCAGGCGCCATCTTTGTACCACCACGTGATTCTCAATATCCTATCAGGTTGCAGCGTTGCGGCGGCATGCTGCCGATAAATAGACTGATTTCTATTTCCACGCGTCACGCTCCAACACGGCAAAAATAGCGCGTGCTTTGAGTTTGTTAATGTCGTGGTGTTCCTACATGGGGCACTCTCGTGCCGCCGCAAGCTACTCTGAAACGCGCGCTTCTCACGCGCTTTAAAATGGGCGCTCCTTATTTTGCTGCCGGTGCAACTACACGGCGCGCTATGAAAAAGCGCCGAAATGCGAGCGCCACGCGTCATCCGTCATGCGGCACGTGCTAAAAGCGCCCTGTGTATATGCACCTTTAGGGACACTATCAGCACACTAATTTAATCTGGAAATTCTTAATTTTATAATGTTTCGCTTGATTGCGTAAACTTTGGCATAACACCGGCAAAACTTAGAAAATATTCAAATTGAGTTGGTAACTTGGTGATGCTTGTTTTTCCAGAGTAATACCAGCCAGTTCTCTAAAACATTTTGGGCAAAATGCAACGAGCAAGGCGAAGTGTAAGTTCAAGTGTTGTGCCATCTGAAACAGAAGATAGTCGCAGCAATGACAAAACAGACAAAGGCGAGATGGGTGATGACATGATCAGTTCTGAAGATGGTGGTCACACACCTGTAAAAGGGGTAAGTATTTGAAGCAAACGGTCTGCAGACTGGCCTTGTGAGAATACAGGATTTACTAATCTGGAAAAGATAACTGCCTGATTGGGACTCAAACCCAGGACTTCCCGTTTACTTGCCGGGAACTCTTAACCACTGTGCTACGGAAGTGTATCTTAGTTACAGGCTTCAGCTGAGCTTAATAGCGGTTTAACCTTTCTCAGAAGTGACATACACGCCACAAACATACACAAGGAGTGAAAGCAACTAGCTTCTTGCCCTCCAAACTAGAAGTAATGTGAGCAAAAAATAAAGAATTACTGGCATTATTTCTAGTGTGGAGTGCAAGAAGCAGGTTGCTTTTCCTCCTTGTGTACGGTTGTAGCCTTTAGGTCACCACTGAGAAATTTTGAACAGCTACTAAGCTTGGCTGGAGCTTGCAGCCAGGATCCAGCCCGGTAACGCAGTGGGTAGGGAGCACGACTAACAAACTGGAAGTCATAGGTTCCAGTTCAAGTCGGGGGCAATCGTCTTTTCTTTAGTGTATCTTGTATCCTCCCAAAACCAAAGCTGGTGTAAGAGCAGCCACCAAGTTTCCAAAAAAAGTCGGCCTTCGAAACTAGTGATATCATTCAACAAAAGAAAGACCACCAAGGTTAATGCTACTAGCCATCAAACTTGGGTCATTGCCCTCTTCTTTATTTGCTTTGTCTGACTACTTTTCTTAAGACTGCAGAAACATGTTGGACTTGTAACTGTACAATCCTCAGTCTCTTCCCCCCCCCCCCTCCATACAATTCTCTGACTCGGACATTTATTCAATTTGTCGTGTTAGTGGGTAATCATAAAAACTCCTGGACAAAAAAAAAAAAGAACACGATAGTACACCACTTTTGCTGGCTAATAGGAGTAACCTTGGCGGCCTTTGCCTGCTCGAATGATATCACTACTTTCAAAGGCCTACACTTTTTGGAAACTTGGCAACTAATTCTCTTGTACCAGTTTTGGTTTTGGGGGGAATATCATAACTTTCACAGGACTGTGAACGTACAAAAGGTCACAACTTCTTATCTTCATCTCGAACTTTTTTTTCTGATGGGAATTTGTGTCTATGACTTTTCACGTTAATAATTACCATAAATCGTGGGTTAAACGCCCATGGGCTTATGCCGGTAATTTGGCAAAAATAGCGGGGTGGGCTTTAAATCAAGCATTATGAATTTTCTAACCTTTCTGGAAATCTATTACAGAAAATTCGAAGCTTTTGAATGATCTCTGAAAGACCAATTTTTACATCCTTTTAATTGCTGTGAAGAAGGGAGGAGGCTTAGGTGAGAGATGCCCAGGCCTTATGCAGTTGCTAGGAGCTAAAGGAAGAGTCCACTATTACTACAGGGAGAGAGAAGGGGCCAGTAAACATAGGAAGCAGTACTATCCTTATTCACATCATATAACTTTTAGGTAATTTTTCATAGAAAAACGACTAAATTGAGGGCGGGCTTTAACTCACCATTTCATGATTTTGACTTTACAGCATTTTAGGGGGTGGGCTTTAGCTTCAACTAGGCTTTTAATACACGATTTACGGTAATCATATGCAGTCATGTACACATAAAGTATTTGCCATTGTCCAATTACGCATTACAGCAACCAAATTCTTAACAGAAACTTATGACTGAACAGTAACGATACCAATTAATATATAATCTTATCTACGTGGTGGGACATTACCTGGCGGCGACACACTCGCAACAAACAAACGTTGGCCATTGCCAAGGCCTACTTCTTTCAAAAATTTTTCTATGTGCCATTCAGAAATATCATTACCTGTAAAGTTAGTATTCGTTTCTGCTGTCTTTCTCTAGAGATTTTAAGTCGTTTTGAATCGCCCAGCTCGGTAGCCCAAGTACGCGTGCACAAGCGCGCACCCGTCGTATAAAAGTGTCGAGGCGCGGCAGGTTGCCATCTTTTCTTCTCTAGCGCTCCACTGTGTGGACATGTATTCGTTTTTTCCGCATTACCGTTCGTTTGAACACCATTCCCCTTTTCTTTCTTGGACGAATACAAAGACCCCGCAGCGATGGCAAAGCTTAAAGGCACTAGTGCTACCAAGGAAGCCCCTTCCTGGAAGACCACTTCACCTCTGGCCAGCCCATCGTGTGTTTATTCTTATGCCGTCGTCGGCCCATCATCTCTGCTCCCTGGACCTTCGGGACCTTCGACTGTTCCTCGCCCTACATGCCATGACCATTCCAAGCAATCTCCATTACCGGTGTCTCCACAAGGTTCTGCTTCTGCTTCCAAGCATCGCCCATTCATCCATTCGTCATGCCTGTCACCTATCCACCTGTCGGCTCCCATCGGCACTGCGATTAACACAACCAACATGTCTACTATTCCTTGCGGCCGGACTGTGCATTCATCTTCTAACATTTAAGTTCTTCAGGCTGACCTTCGTTTGGCTAAAGATATTAGCTGAAGTGGAAAGTCTAGTCTCATTCCTCTGACAAAAGCACGACGCTTTCGCACCATGATCGAAGTTCATGATCGCATTAGTCTTGCCGCTCTAGGAGCCATTCTCCACCGTCCGCAGCACCAACTGACCAACCCCTTTACCGTCCCACGTTCACAGGCTCATGGATCGTGCCATTTGTAACTTCCATTACAAGCAAGGAACAATCCGCCCTTCGCTCTCACCTTCCATGACAAGCAAGTCTTACATCTCGGAATGAGTAACGGCATCAACCTCAGGCTACTCTCTTCGCAAACGCCATCAATCATTCGCCACCAGTCTCTTAAAATGGCGATGTAGCTCCTCGCCAATCACCGACAAATGCACCTGGTCATCGAACCTCCATTCGACTTAATCGTCATCCTGTCACACCTCCATCACGGTCTCGCTCCCGTTCAACAAGGGCTCCACTGTCTCGCTGCCATCATTATCGGTCCCTCATTACCGATGGCGAAAGCGAGCTAGATTCTGCCTCAGCAGCCAACATGACTCATCACCATCACTCCCGTGAAGACTCCACCTTTTCGTCATCCAGTGATTCCGACCAAGACAAAAGCCTTTATGACTCCCCGTTTATTTTATTGTGGATTTATTACTGGAAATGGATGAACAAGCAACTTTGAATAGCTTACATTTTATCTTATGGATTTCTATAAATTTGTTTGCTAGCAAAAAATTATTTTAATTATGCATGAATTGATTACATGACTTGGCAGCCTCATTGTAAGCATATGTTGTGAGCACTGCTTTACTGTTTTAGGTATTTTATTTGGGCGTCATTGATCCACAAATAAAATCTCCCATGTGGGGGCGTGTAAATGGAAAAATACCGGCAGGCGGTGTTTACTGTGGCGTGAGTACGACATTGCGAAGAAGGTAGACGCTGCGTTATTCCTCCGAAAATTCAAGTGGACAGAGTTTATGATTGTTCATTTATTAGTGGTGTAGTGTGAACTTTGAATCGCAAAGGGGCGTGTAAAGAAGCCCTGCTTCAAACAATGATAGGAGAGGCAGCCCAACTCCTAAAATCAAAACCCTGGGGACTTGAAACCCAAGAAGCCAAATTCCCAACTTTGAACTTTTTTTCCCCTAGTGCCGCATAGACTTTATTATTTTGTACATTCGTAAATTACTCTTTCTAATTGCCGGCCGAAAATATCACACTACCTGTAAATTTTGTTGCATTCAGTTCCTGAGTGCTTGTTACCCTGGAGGAATCAAAACTCTCTCGATACGCCTAGCTGAGCCGCCCATCTGCGCATGCGCTAGCACGTGCAGACCCTCCATAAATGGTATTACGGCGTTAGCCAGCCATCTCTTTTTCCTCCAGCCTCCAGCAAGACCTCTTGTTACTTGTCTGCTGCAGTGTTCGCCGAATGATCCACGAAGAATCGGTTCATCCACTCTGTTTGCCGAACCTCGTATGTTCGTCACTCACTCCTCCCCTGGAACATTGGATGTGTTCACCCTTGCCACTGTATGTTTGTCGTTCATTAGCATTTGCTCTTTCGTCGAAAACCCTATGTTCGCCGAAAGCTTCCCCTGCCTTTCCCTCTGCATCATTTGACCACTTGTGCAGTTCCCATCATCGGCTTGTGATTCTGCACCCTTTCTCAATCGTCAGTAGCCCCATGTTCGCTGAAAACTTCTCAAGTGGAATCAACGACCCAACAGAAGAGAATCTTCCCCGAATCCTTCACCGTAAAGTGCAAGGGATGGAAACCTTCGTCAAGCCTTCACCGAATGCCAGCCTTCACCGAAAACAAAGCAAACCTTCACCGAAAGCAAAGCCTTCACCAAAAGCAAAGCAAAGCCTTCGCGGAGAGCAAAGCCTTCACCGAAAACAAGCCTTCACCGAAAATCCGGTTCACAAGCTCTCATTGGACTCTTTTTTTCAACGGATTTCAACGCCTCTGGCCCACCCGGTTTCAGCATACCCCAGCATCGTTGCTTTGCCATCATCTTCTACTGCTCCACTCTTTTCAACAACTTCAGCACCTTATGACCAACGTCAACTGTCGTCAACTTCTTCATCCCCAAGTCCGGAAGAACATTAACATCGACCCTGCACCCATCATCCACTGTAATAATATGTTCGCCGAATGCCAGTGATTGACAACTCACGCCTCTACATGCCCAGGGTCCTTCTGCACCACCCCACGTTTGCCGTAAGCCCGACGTTCGCCGAACGTCTCTCTAGCCCTCCTGAACATCGAAGCGTTCACCGAAATCCTTGTGTAAAGACACAAGCCAGTGAACGTTCGTTGTCCTCCTGCATCAACCTTGTTCGTCGAAAGCCCCACGTTCGCCGAATGCTTCTCCTGCCTCCCGAACAATAAAGTGTTCGCCGACAGCCGGTAACTGATTACACGCGTCCAGAACAGTAATGACCCCTTGAACTTCAGGCCCACACCTTCGCCGAAAGTCACCACCTTGTTACACTGAACCTCTTGGCTTTGCTTGGATTTTCACAACTCGCTCATGTTCAAAGTTTACCTCCAACGGTGATTCTCTACACTCAGCCCTCACCATGCATCCTGACCACGTTGTCTAAATGTGTTGTTAAGCCCAATCTCGACACCACCCCTTGTGCAACTCCTCGACTCCATATGCATGTTCCGAGGACAACCCATTCTGACTCTTCATTAACCACAACGTCTTCTACCCGCATTGCTTGACGGCTGTATCCAACCATGACCTTTTACCTGCCACGGGATTCATCTGTCTTGAAACCCTTCCCTCCTCCCGCTGCTTGGCACCGAGGGACCTTGATAAACCCATCTCTTTCCCGCCTTTTTTCCTGACTTCTAGAGTCAGCTCTTTGCAACCATGCCACCAAAGATTTGCGGGGGCAAATTGTCAACCCTCATTCAAGGCTGGAAACCCAAAACTGTACGAAGACCTGACGTCTGCAAATGTGTTGGTGTTGTCTCGTCCAAAAAACGTCACGACCCACATCCTGCTTGTCAACGGCATCGAAAATGTGATTATGACAAGGACCCCTGTTCCACGTGCCTAAACATTTCTCCGAACGATTGGCCCGTCATTCTACTCTACAACAAACAATCCCTCGCTCGCTCTACGCAAATGAAGAATAAGAAAGCCAGAGAACAATCCACACCGACTAAAGTGTTTCCCTCAACTTCACTCGAACCGATAATGAAGCCCACTGCCACCGTCACGTTGTCTTCCGCTTACAGCGAACACAGTTCAATGGCCGCACTGAGTCCACGTCAAGACAAGTTGAACACTTCAACTACTTCAAACACATCCTCGTTCGGACTTGACGCCAGCCCTGTTTCCTCCAATCTGACTGAAAACTTTGGAGATTGTGAAGTTCTTCTAAAGAGAGCTCAACACAAGATTGATCTTAATGAAAAGGAACTCAAACGCCTCCGTACAAACTGTGAACCCATTGCAACTCATTGTGCCAACCTGGAAACAAAGCTTGCTAACACCCGAAAGCTGATAAGCATGCAAGCTCAACATCGAAAACCTCACTGCCAGCAACACCAAAATGCGAAGGAAAATTGAGCTCGCCGACGCCAAATTTCGACATCTATCCCCACTACCTGGCTCAATGAATCGCCAACCGATCTACAAAATCCACCGCCCAGCTCTCCCACGAAAGCCCATTCATCTTACCACCTGAGGCACGCAAACAATTGAGACTGTTCCCAAAATCGAATATGTCTTCGGGAACACTGCCATCCCCATGGATCCTAAACTCGATGACGCCATCAACCATCACCCAGTCCTCCCTGAGCTAGCTCGTCGCGAACACCACAAACTAACTTTCGAGTGAATCCGAACTAATCAAGCAATGCCAAGTGAAACATACATCGCACGCCAGGTGTGGCAGTGGGACAATGCCACAACCTTCGTCCCGGCAATCTGAGAAATGCGGAAAATGTCGCTAACCCAAACAAGGAAACTCCCATGCCTCGACTGTCACTGAAGTGCTAAAGGCTATGGTTTCCCCTTCACCACCTGGCCATAAACTCAAAAGAACTATCAACTTTTAACGTTGGCCCGGAATGAAGATTCTCACCCTCACCACTTGATGACTTTGTGATTCCTCATTCCGCATCAATCAACACTCCATTCTGATCCTCAGTCAAGTCATCACCATCTCCAATAAATCCGTCCTTGAAGACCGAGACCTCATCTAACCCTCATGGATCCATACTTAAAGGTAACCCCCCACCTCCCTCTTCGATCTTACGTCTTGATCAAACTCTCACAATGTTGTCAATCTGTTGACTATATCATTTCCCACCACAGTACTTGCTTAAGTCAAACTTTAAGAGATTTTGGGCCGCTCTGCCGATTCATTAAGCACTGAGCCAAACCTCTGGGACTCAGCTAGCCCCCTTGGGACCCGCCACGATGGTGCCCGCCACCTATATTGACGAGGTCAACAGTAAATGCAACAAAATTTACAGGTAGTGTGATATTTTCGGCCGGCAATTAGAAAACCCAATTTTACCTGGGGGGAGGTCAAAATTGTTTTCTATTGCGTAAAGAAAATATACACTGCCTGTAAATACCCATCCAACCTCCCCTCTGGAGTCACCACCATGGCTGACATATCTGGAGGAAAAATAAATGGCTGGCTAACGCCGTAATACCATTTATGGAGGGTCTGCGCGTGCTGGCGCATGCGCACATGGGCGGCTCAGCTGGGCATATTCAAGAGAGTTTTGATTCCTCCAGGGTAACAAGCACTCAGGAACTGAATGCAACAAACTTTACAGGTAGTGTATATTTTCTTTAGGCAATAGAAAACAATTTTGACCTCCCCACAGGTAAAATTGTTTTTTTTTTCCATGCTTGAGACTTATAATCTCACCTTTGAAGTCTATATCTCCATTCACAATGTTGCATGTAGCGCTAATGTTTACGGAGTATATATCTTACTTTCACTTCGACAAAAAGAATTAAGTGCTTCAAATAATAACTTTAATTATTTAAAATGCGTTTTAGCATCCAGTTTATTCATTTAAAATCTTTTATTATTTACCTTATGTAAACAGCGCTTCCTTGCAGTCCACTATGCTACCTGGAATAACTACCGTATTTTGTTCTCCCTCCGACAGTGACAATCGCTTCAACCATGCATTTCCATTCAAATCTCTATATATATATATATTTTTCAATTAAACGCAGACTTGATGATGATGAGGGATCATGATTAAACAAACGAAGCTTCAATAATGCTGGCTATTACACTGGAACAATCAGCAAGAGGGCGAGTGGGTTCATTTCTTGCCACAGTAGTAAAGAAAAAAGGCGAGTGACCGACAATGAGAACGGATTTGGGCTCTAACAAACACTATTGCCTAATAATGCTGACTATTAAAGCCGAGTTGAATCGGCGGGAATCAGCTAGACCGGCGTATGTTACGCCGGGAAACAACTAGTTATTATTTAATATACAGTTGAGCAACCCTACCACTCTCCATAGTCAATACTCCTTGGTTAGAAATGTCAAATCCCCCTCCTCCAATCCGCTGCCTGTATTTCATCTTGCTACAGCTCTAAGCCAATCACAGCAGGCTAGCTCCCACAACTTTCCACGTCCGCGGTTTGGTCCTCTGGATCTGACCCTTCCCTATGAAACCTCTGCCAACCAAAAGGTCGATAGCATAGTCAGAAAAAAAGCCAACAGTTGCTACGTCAGTCAGGAGATTAAGATGTCTTCCACTGCAACGTTGCCATGCCGGCAGTAAGGTTGTAGTTAAATCAGTTTAACTTTGTAAATGTTTCTTTAGGCCCTAAATTATAAATTAATATTTTAAAGTACGTAAATTTATTTGATTGGTCTTTTTGTAGCAGTATGGGGACATTAGTTTCGACATATTAGTACTTTGTCTCCCCCATAATTTTAAAAACCAGCTATCTAAAAACCAGCTTTCTTTTATTTTAACTTAGGTTAATCTAATAAACTCTGATTCACTGAATCTTTTTAGTAAGCTAGTTGTCGATTGAACCATGGCTTCTTTAACTAGCATAAGGCACGGTCCTGGTTGGCTATTTTAATGCTGGAAAGTGAATTTTGATTACGTGAACTTTTCTTGTAAATTCGACTGTTAAGTAAACTTCATTGCGATACTGGTTTATAGAACAGAGTTCCATACGAACACTCAACCCTTTCTAACTGAAATTGTTGATTACTTAATGTAAATTGCTGGAACAAAACTTGGCGAACAAAAGTGTAGTTGTTGAAACCAATCACTTGTTATTAAACAACCAAGAATGTAATGTTACGACTTTTTGCAGATTAATTTGATTGCTAGCTAGAGTTAGGATAGTATAATATTGGGTATTTTAGTATTTAAACTCGGGACTGCTAGTAACGTTAACTACCCATCGTGGTGGCAGCTTTTACCTAGACTTATTTATTTAACTGGCTTTGACATTCGATCCCCTCACTGGGACAGTAGTGCCGCTATGCTTGATATACCGTAAATCGTGTATTAAAAGCCCAGTTGAAGCTAAAGCCCAGCCCCTAAAATGCTGTAAAGTCAGAATCATGAAACAGTAGAGTTAGAGCCCACCACTCAAATTGTCGTTTTTCTACGAAAAATTACCTAAAAGTTATATGATGTGAATAAAGATAGTGCTCCTTGCTATGTTTACTGGCCCCTTCTCCCTCCCTGTAGTAATAGTGGACTCTTCCTTTAGCTCCTAGCACCTGCACAAGGCCTGGGCATCTCTCATCTAAGCCTCCTCCCTTTTTTACAGCAAGTAAAAGGATGTAAAAATTGGTCTTTCAGAGATCGTTCAAAAGCTTCAATTTTCTGTAATAGATGTCCAGAAAGGTTAGAAAATTGATAATGCTTAATTTAAAGCCCACCCCCCCTATTTTTGCCAAACTAACTGCATAAGCCCATGGGCGTTTAATCCACGATTTACGGTAAAAGTTAAACACATTCAGAAAAAGTAGAATAAGAAATCACCAGGAGTATGCCTCTGCTAAAGCACCCGTCGTAGCAGCCGCTGTTACAGATTTTGTTTCCTTACAGTGCTTGTGTTTGAAATTGTTATGTGACATATGTATACATTATTGGGCTGTATCAGAAATGTATCATGAAGTATCGATGTTAAGATGTTAAAGTGGCACTATCACCGATTGAAAACAGACGGAATCTGACAACAACTAGCGCTATATAGTACTATCTAGCTCTTGCTCGCACCAAGCGAAGGAATGCATAACGGCATTTCTTTTAATGAAACAAACAAGCTACGACATCCTTAAATTATTGAGTGAAAATTTGGTTCGTCCTCGCGCACCTGGGAGCAAGCTATAAAAGTTAACAATATTACTGCCTCTAGATGGCACCATGGTATTTTGGTTCGCATTTCAAACGGTGATAGTGCCACTTTAAGGCAACTTAAGTGTATATTCTTAAAACATTTTTTGTTCTGGCTAAATAAACAGCTAATTTCAAGGTAATCAAGTAATTTGCTTCAGATGACCATTATTAGTTAGCATTGAAGAGAAAACTTACAAACAAAATTTATAGTGAAGGGTTAGTATCTAATGCATGTTTACGGTACTCTAGAATAGTGTAGCCTATTAAAAGTCAAAATTGACCAAAAAGGAGAGAATAAACTGATATCGTTGTGATTTTAGATCGATTCCAGGCTAATCGACAGCTAATACTGATAATACCGGAAAAGCCCTATTTTTGTTTCCTTATTTACTAAAAAAAAATACCATTGTACGCTCTTGAAATGAACCAGTACCATTGTTGGTAATTTTTAACTGATACCATTCTAATAAACAGCGTGTAATCCTATTGGCATAGCCTTAATTTCTAGTCATCGACGCAAAAATGTCTACTACCTGTAAATTTTATTGCATTCAGTTCCTGGATGCTCCTTAACCGTCTTGAGGTTTTTTGCTCTCTTGATCCGTCCAGTGCACAACCCCACTGCGCATGCTTCACCATGCGCAGCCCTTCTATAAAAAGACAGCTCACCCCAGGTGGCCATTACAGCATTTTTAACGTGCACGTAGATAATAATGAATTTTCGTACACTATAGACGGTGGAATGAACTGGATCAAGGAGCAGGTTATTCCAGGTGCTTACGAAATTTCAGACTTGAATAATTTTATACAGTCTACGTTGGAACAAAGTGGTCACGAAAAAATGCGATCGTTTTAGAACCAAACCACAATACCTTAAAAACAAATTTGGTTATAAATAATCTGCTCTACGGCGTTTCGTTTCTGGGAGATAATAATTTAGGAACTGTTCTAGGGTTCCTCCAGAGAACGTATACTAAAACTCAACAAGGTCAAAAATCCGTGGATATAATGGGGTTGAATATAATTTTCATTCATACCGACATAATGACGACACTTCAAGGTATGACGACACTCAACCTTGCATACATGCTCTTTATCCGGGCGTGCCACCGGGTAATAAGATGATAATTTCCCCTCAAAATTTAATTTACCTTCCCGTAACTACCGACAAGATTCTTAATATTCGTATTTGGTTAACTTCTCAAGATAACGAAATGATAAATTTAAACGGGGAAACCCTTACCGTCAGACTTCATCTGAGGTCTAAAAAATAATTTTGTATATATTAAAAAAAGAATGTTAGTATTCGAAAGAAAAAAAAGAATAATTGAAAAAGGATTCGTTGTAGATCAATTAAAGGTAAAAAACGCAGCATTCATCAAATTTATAACGAGAGCGAGAAGATGAGTTTAACGGAACATTACCTCAATATAAACGAATCTTTACAACAAGATTCTTCCGTGGAGAGCTATGCATTTCACGAATATAATCTGATAGTAGGAACCAACCTAAATAATGTCAATTCTGAAATTAGAATAGTAATCGAAAACCAGGACTTATTCTTACACGTTGCGAATAGTTACCTTCTGATTAAAGGCAGGTTACTGAAGAGTGATGGTAGTAGTTTTGCCGATGCGGATGTGGTGTCTCTCGTCAATAATGGACCCATATACCTGTTTTCCAGCATTAAATATCATTTGGGGGATAAGCTAGTGGATGAGTTAAATTACCCCGGTTATGGGACTCTCATGAAAGGTCTCCTCACGTATTGCTCGAGCGATCAAGTGTCGTTGTTGGGGAACTGCTGGGCATTAGACGCTGCAGAATCTACCAGCGCCAGTTTGGATGATAACATCGGATGCAAATTACGGCATTCCACCATCGTGAAGGAGACGACTCCTAAAGGAAGTTTTTCATTCGCCATTCCTTTAAAACACTGCATGGGATTTTTTGAAAATTATGACAAGGTGCTGTACGGAGCCAAGCATGTCCTGACGTTGTCTAGGGCCGGCAATGACGATGCAGTGTTCAGAGCAGCTGCATCAGCCGTTGGGAAAGTTGAATTGAGCAGCGTTTCGTGGCACGTGCCGCACGTAATGACATCCGACGAACAAAAGCTCAAACTTTTTAAATATATAGATGGTGGGATGAACGTGGACTTGGGTTTTAGAAACTGGCATTACGATAGTTGCGAACTTCCTCAGAGCACTAGTTTCACATGTCGCGTGCTTACTACTTCAGCCGTTGAAAAATCGAGGTGGGTTATTCTAGCTCTTCAGACTAATAGAAAAGATGCGCAAACTAAAAATCCAGCCGTATTCGATCACTGCAGTCTTCAAGATGCTCACGTAACTTTAAATTCCGAACGTTACCCGTTCTTGGACTTGGACGTATATTACGCTACTGGAGAATACTCAATCCTGTATACAATGGCTCAAGAGTTTAGACGTGCTTTGTACGATGTCTGGGACTTGTGTATCGATTCGGTGCAGTTTAAAAAGGCGTATCCTCTAGTAGTTTTGGACTGTTCCACGCAATCGGAGAGACTTCAGTCCGGCATAGTCGACGTGCAAGTAAAGTTGAAATTTAATGCCGCGGTTCTAGCTAACACGACGTGCCACGCGCTGTTGATCGGTGATAGAAAAATGAGTTTGAAATTGGATAAAGGCAAAGTCGAAGTGATTTATTAAAAAAAGGGAGATGGCGAAACAAAAACAGAAAACAAGTAAAATCGGAAAAAAAAACGGAGCGGAGTGAAAAGGAAAAAGATCGCGAAGCTAGGCGGGTTTTTTCCATTGTTGGCATTGCTGGGACCCATCTTAGCCGGTGTAGGTGGTCTAGCCGGAGATGCCGCCGGTATCGCCGCTGCAGTTAAAAAGAGCCAGAACGACGTTAAGGTAATGGAAGAAATGGTGAGACATAACAAGAAGATGGAGGGTTCGGGATTGAAACGTAAAAAGAAAAAAAAAAGTGAATCGTGGCAGAGGGCTCTTTCTAAGGCCAGTGAAGGTCTGATCGATTTTACTAAACCGTTAACGAATCTCGATTTAAACAGATTAGTCAAAGTTTTGAAAATTCCTAAATACAGAGGTACTTTTAGCAAGGATCGTCTGCCGTTAAAACCTAAACCTCGTGGCGAATGCGGCATCGTTAATCTCGAAAATTTTCACGATGAAAATGGAAGTTACTGGGTGGCTTACTCGACAGTTACTGACATACCCTGTTATTTCGACAGTTTCGGCAACCTCGAACCACCGACATCCATTTTGGGAGTATTTGGGTCCCGTTAAATATAATTATGACAGGGTGCAAAATTTTAATCAAACATTGTGCGGTCATTTCTGTTTATTTTTTCTAAGTTTCTCATGCAAGGGATATGATTACGAAGATATTTTAAGACGGTTAGCTCTTTAACTCGGTTATCCCCATTGTTCTTCGTATGGATTGGTAGGTCTCTGCTTTGACCATGGTATACGAGTCTTGGTTAGGTATATATCTATCTGGTAATCTTTATCCTCCGTGCTTGCCGTATCAGCCATTATATAAATCACGTGGCCATCGCGCACGATGATCGGTATTTCCGTTATACTTAGAGTTGATGGTTGGAGAAATCTCTCAAGATCGAGGTAAACTTGAAATTCTTTGTCTTCGGGTACACTTTCCGACAAATCAAAGTTAGTTATTAAACACCGTATCTTTATATCTGGAGGGTCTGAACTAGATATATAGTCTCCGCTACTTCCTCTATTCATTCCCAGGATATACCAACCGGATGTTGATAAGTAGTATTGGCGAGGATAGTTATTGTTACACGTGAAAAAGTGACCTTTAGGGTAAGGACTAGTTCCGCGAAAAGTAACTATACAGTCGATACGTGGATTTATATATCTTTCCATCACAAAACCGACGTTGTCAAAATGATTCTTGGCTTCCTCCGCGTCTGGTGGGAGTTTTTTTTCTATGTTTAAAGTAACCATTCGACTATCGACGTAACCCTTAGTAGCCACGTCGTGTTCCGCGGTTGGAGGGAGCGTAAATTTGATTCTCTATTTTTTGCATCGAGTACCCCATCCTCGTCCTCGTTCAACGCCGTTTGAAGTTTATTTATTTCGTAGGCATCTCTGATAACCTCGAAGAAATAGTCTCTATTAACAGCTTTCGAAGGGCTTTCGGGGCTCGCCAGGTTACTGATTCGTTTATTTTTTGCATCGAATATGTCGCTAGAGTCCATGATCAAGGCATTGTCAAGTTTGGTTTCTAATTCGTTTATACCGAGAAGCTTCGCATCGACGTATTCTTTATTCGCGGCATCCTTAGATTGTGTGGGTGATGCGAGATTCTTGATTCGTCTCTGTCGTGAATCGAGTACCAAACGCTCACCCTCATCCTCGTTCAACGCCGAGTGAAGTGTATCTATGCGGTACCCTTCTCTAATAGTCTCGAAGAGAAATTCTCTAGTAACAGCTTCTGAAGGTTTTTCGGGGTTCATGAGGTTACCGATTCGTTTATTTTTTGCGTCGAATATTTCGCGAGAGTCCATAATCAAGGCATTGTCAAGTTTGGTTTCTAATTCGTTTATGCCGAGAAGCTTCATATCAACGTATTCTTTATTTGCGGCATCCTTAGATTGTGCGGGGGATGCGAGGTCCTTGATTCGCTTATTTTTTGCATCGAGCAGTCCATCAGGACCTTCCTTTAAAGCGTAACCGAGTTTGGTTTCCACTTCGTTTATAACGAGAAGCTTCCCGTCGACGTATTCTTTATTCGCCGCATCTCGAGATTGTGGGGAAGATGCCAGATCCTTGATTCGTCTATCTTTTGCGTTGAGTTGACCATCGGCACTTTCCTCCAACGTAGTTTTTACATTTTTTACATCTATCAACTGAGAATAAGTCACCGCATCTTCGGGATCTATACCGGCAGCTAGATTAGTTAAGCGATTCATTCGAATGTCCGATACAGTTTTTGAATCGACGTAATCCTTAGTCGCTGCATCCTTAGATTGCGAGGGAGTTTCGAGATCTTTAATATGTTTCTTTTCAGCGTTAAAATGTCATCCGCATCTTTCTTCAATCCTACGTCGGCTTTAAATTTTTTTACTTCGTTTTCTAATTCGGTAAATTGGGAATAAATTACGACATCTTCGGGTTCTGTAGCAGCTCTGACTTTAGTCAGTCGCTCATTCTGCATGTCGTAATCATGGTTCAGGTCTAATATAAATCCAATACCCGGAACCCCTTTCACATCTCTTTGCGTTCATTTCAAAGACTGTCCAAATTTATTAACCGGCATTTTGACGATTCTCTTTTTTATATATAAACAAAAGGTATAAGAAATGTCTCATTCTACCTGGTACGGAAATCTTTCGAGTCTGTTGCAATCAAATTCTCTAGAAGTTAAGACGGAAAATGCGACGAATTTAAAAAATGTAGTAAAGTACGTCTTATCTCCTTCCGTAGAATTCGAGGATTTAAAAGGAATAGGTTCTCCCATTTTGAACAAAGATTCCAGGTGTAAGGGATGGATTTCTCCGTCGACCCCCGAATCTCAAACCGCGATGAAAAATCTTAAACGATACATCTGCGAAAAATTAGAAATTGAAACCGACGAGCAGAAACCCGTTTCTTTGACGATGTTCAGTTACCCCAATTACTCGCACCCAGCTTCCACCTGTTACCCATTTTGTCAAAAGGCAGACGGTGAGTCTGATAAGCCGTTGTGTCTCAGAACGTGGGTGTACAACATCGTCCATAAAACTAAAGGAAAAATTAACAAAACGTTATAGAAAAACCGTGGTTTAACTTGGATCCGTGCGGAAGTATGTCCTTGTTGGAAGTTAGTGGTAAAATTAACTCCGTGTACATCAGCAACGACGCTCCCAGAACCGTAAAACTTTGCTGTAACATAGATTACGGAGTCGTCGAATCTAATACATTCAACGAAAAGTTTTCGGACAAAGACTTATGAGTTTAATTTCTGAATAAGAAAAAACGATGGATATTCAAAATTACGATTTCTTCGTGCCGATCAAGAAACCCAAAAATCATCCATTTTTACCTTCATACATCAAATGCCTCATTATAGGACCGGCAAACTGCGGAAAGACGCACTTTCTGTTTAATTTTATCTGTAACGAAGGATGGTTGGATTACGACAGATTATACGTGTACAGCAAAACTCTGTGTCAAGAGAAATACCTAGCTTTACAGTCTATATTTTCCGAAATTGAGGGCACCGTAGGGCTGGAGATCGCGAGTTTTCACGACTCTCAAAACCATTTAATTCCTCCCAAGTTTCGTAATCTCATGGTTTTTGACGCTGTTCTTTTAGACAAACAAAAAACATAGAACGTTACTTCGCTCAGGCCGTCATTCTAACGCCGACGTTTTTTATTGCAGTCAGTCTTACACCAGAATTCCCAAACAAGTGGTTAGAGATAACGCTAATTTATTAATCGTATTTCTCGTGGATGATTTAAACTTAAAACACTTGTACGAAAATCATGTCGGGCCGGACATGGAATTTTCAGATTTTAAAACGTTGTCAGAACGTGTTAGGACGATCCGTACGGGTTTTTATCGATCGACAAAACGTTAAACGATGGACGTTATAAACGTTCATTTTCGTTCATAAATGAAAGAAAAAAGAACATGGAAATGAAACGTGAAATCGTAAAACTCAAAAAACGTTTAAAGAAAAAATGTTTGGATCAACGTTTGGATGAGCAAGTGCAGGAAGAATCATTACAAGAGTTTTTTAAACCCGTTTTTAGTACTTTGAAACCAACTGTTGCAAAACCAATACCCGCAGCGAGTCCTTTGAAAGTAGTTGCTGGCTTTCCTACTAAAAAACGAGCGAAACGTAAACGAATTATTACTCCCGTAAAAACTTTTAAATCTGAGGATGATGAGGAAGGGTGGGAAACTGATGGAACAACGCACGATACTGAAAACTTTGAATTGAAGACACCTCTCAGTTTTACCGACCATTCGACTCCAACAGCGCGAGATTCTCCCAATGTATCCGAATATGCGACTCCGGTTATGCGAACCGAATACGCATCTACCAGTACAGGGCCGAAAGTCACCCCAGTGCTTTCGGCAATTCGAAACAGACGCATTTCAACGCCTCCAGAAATTCCAAATTATTCCACTCAGATCGTTGGATAGTGTGTTACCGGGGCAAGTCATAGGGCAAACGGCTAAACATTTCCTGCTCAAATTTTCGAAAATCCCAAAGAGACCGATCCTGTTTTCGGACTGCAATACGACATGAAAACTGGAGAAATGAGCATCGCTAATAAACCCGTAAAAATATTCGAGAACGACATAGTGGTCGGTGGTAATCAGTATGTGGGAAGACGAGAACTTTGGAGCTTGCTGGTTTTTAAGGATTTGAAAGAAACTTCGTATTCTCCAGATGTCAAGGCATCTTACGCATCTCTTTTGAAAAATACCAACCCCATCTATCAAAACAACGATCCGGGTACTCAAAAACCCAAGTCTAATCGTAGTGCCAAGTATGCAAGAATAATAGCTCCTATTTGGGAGGATATAAAAACGAAGAAAAAAGGGGCCGGCATTATAAAAAAAAAACAGGGTATGCTAGAACGGTGGATTACAAGTACTACGATGATCCTAACGACCTGGTCAGCCGATTGAGGCTTTTGCACGGATCCACCCAGGCGGGGCACGATGGTCACAGGAACGAGATGATAGAAATTTTATCAGAATTGGAGCAACGATGCATCATCACCGCTCGTGAAAAAAATAATGCTTATCAGAATTTAAGTTTACAATGAAAAAAATGTTTGTATAGTGAAAGAGGAAAGTGATCAAGATGAAGTACTGCGTGAAATGTAAACGCCATACGTCTAACCGACCCGAACCTCCTATTATTTTGATGTCAAAAAATAAAAGACAAATGGAAATTGTGTTCTGTGACGTGTGTGGGACCAAAAAGGCTTCCTTCATCAAGTCTGGAAAAGGAATCGTAAATAAAATCATAGACCATTTACCGGTAGAAGTACATTTGTCCGGATATCAATACTGCGGGCCCGGAACCAAACTAAACGAGAGATTAGCTAGAGGGGACCCTGGAATAAATAAACTGGATGAGGCGTGCAAAGAACACGATATCGCTTACTCGAAAAGCTCTGATTTAAACGAACGGCACGCTGCCGACGAAATTCTTATAACTAAAGCTCTAAAAGTACGTAAGGATCCTTCACTCTCTTGGAGAGAAAAATTAGCCGCGGCAATCATTAAAAAAAATCATGGAAACAAAACTCAAGCTCGGAATTGGTGGAAAAAAAAACCGAAATGGATCAACTCATAACCGAAGTCCACAAACCAACGCGGAAACACTTTCCGAGGCGGAAAGTGATTGTGCTGAGCCTGAACGATCTATGGCAGGAGGACTTGGTGGAAATGATACCTTACTCTAACGTAAATAAAGGATTTAACTACCTATTGACTTGCATTAATGTTATGTCCAAGTTTTCTTGGGCCATTCCTCTTAAATCTAAAACCGGTCTAAATGTTACGGAAGCCTTTCAGAAAATACTCGAAGGAACGACACTCCCTAACAATTTACAAGTTGATTTAGGTAGTGAATTCTACAATAAAGACTTCAAAGCACTCCTTAAGCGTCACAACATCAACATGTACTCTACCCACTCTGAGAAGAAAGCGAGTGTTGTAGAACGTTTCAACAGAACGCTGAAAACTCAAATGTGGAAACGATTCACCAGGCAGGGAACGTACCAATGGATACACATTATCGATGAGTTAGTTTCTCGGTACAATGACACAATTCACTCCACAACTAAACCAAAACCGAGGGACGTAACCAAGTTTGGTTACGTCACGAATCGTTGCTGAGAATTAAGTCAAAACAATCGTTGAAAAAAACCCAAATTTGCCGTGGGAAATGAAGTCAGAATTTCTAAAGTTAAGAAAATTTTTGATAAAGGGTATTACAAAATTTTACTAACAAAGTTTTCACGATTCGCAAAGTGCAAAAAAACCGAACCGGTTACTTATCTTTTAAAAGATGAGTCGGGTGAAGCGGTGCTGGGTGGTTTCTACGAACAAGAAATTCAAAAAACCCTAGTTCCAGATTTATTTTTAGTAGAAAAAGTGCTACGCAGTAAGAAAGATAAAGATGGGAAAATGCTTTATTTCGTAAAATGGAAGGGTTATGACCGCAAGTATAATAGTTGGACGGATAATATTAGCAGTCTTAAATAAATAAATCCATAAAAACTTAATAATTTTTTTTCCCTTTTGGAGTATCATTATTCATCATCGGGCAGAATGAGACCGTGTTGAATGATGTGATGGTTGATCATTCGTTTCATGTTTGGATCAAAATACTTTCGATCAAAATACTTTCTACATACGTGACAGTATGTTGGACTGATAATAAACTTTCCTATGTGACGTATTTTGCACATTTTTAAATGTGTCTGAATTTCTGCTTTCGAGGTGAATTCTAGCAAACAATTTTTGCACACAAATGTAACTACTTTTTCATATTGTTCCATCATGATTTTTAAAGAAGAATATAGAGTCAATCTCTTTATATGCATTCCGGGTAATAATTTGTTAGCAGAAGTGAGCGAACAACTTGCGTTCAAGTTTTATTAATCTTGACTTCCCGAGCTCTTTTGTTTTTTGAGCGCGCAACTCTTTTTCATTCTACAGGCTTGTTTCTCTAGTCTAGCTTTCTTCCGCTCTTCTGTTTCCCGTTCGAGACTCTTTTTCTTACTAATAGCTTGCTTCTCTAATCTAGCTTTTTTCTCCTCTGGGCACATCGCAGCCCGTCTTTCCCTTTCCATCATTCTCCTCCTAACTTTTCTCTCTTTCTCCCAAATGACAGCATCCTCCAACTTTCACCTGTGGTTCTCTAATAGGATGGTTCGCCGCACCGCTTTCACCCTCTCCTCAGCTTTTTTTGCTTCGTTCAATTCGTCATTTTCTCTCATTCGATATGATAAGAGCAATTGCTCCTCTTTCTCCTCATCACTCAAAATATCTACGTCCGAATCGAAATCGTCTTCGTATTCTTTCCAAGTACCTGAATCGATGTGACCAATAGCTAACGTATCCGTACCATTATCCAAGATAAAACGTTTATCATCATACGCCGATAGGAGGGATTTTGAAACCTTAACGGTGCTGACTTCGTGTCCCACGCTAGAAATTTTTGACCAAACTCCCTTAGCCGGGAATGTTGGTGTTATTAAAACTGATTCATAATCCTCGAAGTTCAGGTGTTTTTTCACGAACGCTCTTTGAATCCCCTTAACTTTTTTTTTAGTTTCTGTTTTGAGAGATTTTATCGCGTACATTTTCGACCATAACCCTACAAATCCTAGGATGGGGATACCTGCCATCTCATCCTTCATTTTACCTAGAACTAATTTGTTCACATCGGAGAAAAGTCGGTGATTGCGGGGATAATTACTCGTGTCGAAGCGCTCTCGATCTCGAAGCATATCCTCGTACACATCTTCCGTTTCGATTTGGTAACACAGGCTGTCGGTATCTGTAAATAGGAGCCGGCCCGATTACCGTACTTGGGTCGAATGTACTCGTAATGGAACTCGAACATGAACAATTTTGATAGTTCTAGAATACTGAATCCGGAGTACGTGGGCAGGTCGCAGCAAAGGCTTCTAGCTCGGCGGTTAATCTGCACCAAGTTTTCATTCAAGATCCTGAAAGAATCCGCGTGAGGTTGGGAGGTGTATTTTACGGCTCTCTTAGCGTTGATGCACAATTTCACAGAGGGCCGATTCTGTTTGTTTTCCAAAGTCTTACCAAACACCGAATTATTTAACAACTTAAAGTAATCCTTTTCGAACGGAGTGGTTGATTGTTGTCTTTTAGCGGTATTGAAATCTATATAGTTTTTCATCCAAGGTTTCTGGTTGAAAGCCAAGACCCTTCGGATGTGGTGAAGAACTAATCCGTGACGAAGGTACAATTTAAAATTCTGATAGTGGAGAACGTACTTCTTCTTATGCAGAAGATTTGGAGCGAGCTTAGAGGAAGACCTAATCTCGTGATCTATATCTTTAGCTAATTTTTTTGCGTAGGGGGAAATGAGATCTTCCCCAATCTCGATATTCTCGGGAGCTAACGGGTTATCATTATGGGCATCGTGCAGTTCGCTGGGGTACTCAAGGTCTACTTCGAGAATGTACCCAATGGCTGCATCGTCTGGCACGGCGTCTACGTCGAAAGCTCTAATTTCGTCCTTCGTCAAGTACCGGAACTCATTGTAGGAGAGAGGAGCGCTCATGGCAAAGCCGTACAAGTTGTTCATGTCCAAGTATATGATGTATAGGGAAGGTTCGTGAGGGTTGAAACCTGGCAGGTATTTATTATTAGCTTCGGAAAACCTCTTACATATAAATGAAACCCCTCCACGGATGCCTGAAAATACTAAATTGTGTTTATTGACGTGAGTGAACAGTTCCAATTTCGGTTCGTGCATTCTCAAGAGTGCGGCCCAACTGAAACCCGGAGTAGAGATGTAGTAGCACGGATCTAATTTATTGTTTCGGAGGCACAGCTTTCGGAAGTCTTCGAAAATGTCCGCGAGGAGGAAAACGTCGGTCATCTGATAAATCTCGTGGTAGGAACCGAATTTTTTAACTCTCATCTTGAGCCAGAGGTTAAGAGCTCGCACATACTCTTTCCCTGCCAACTCCTCTTCTATCAACTGGGAAAAAAAATGCTCCTCGAGATGGGAGATCTTCGTTATCAAAAACGGACATGTCGCTCGCGAATTCGTACGGATAAACACCTTTCCAGGTCGGGAGATCTACAGCACTTTCTCTAGTCATTCCTTCAACGAACCAAGCACATATTAACCCCGAGTCCAAAGCTGCCTCGAGAATCTTGAATCCGTTGGCTTTGCAGTTTGCAACCGCAGTATCTAAGGAAACGTTCAAGAAATTCAAGCTGTCTGTAAACCGAAGACTGATCCCGCTCTTTAACCCCGTGATCGTCATACTCTGAAACTGCTCGGTGTTCCGACTGATGACGTCAACTTTTCCCTCGAATATGTGCACGGCGGAAATTAGTAGATGCATATCATAGCCTTCTAAATTATGGAATACAACGGGGATGGTTTTTCGTTCTCGTGCACTAAGATTACACTGAGAACGAGAGGCTCCTCTAAATTTTCCACTAACATGGCAATGATCTCTAACCTTAATTAGAGGGTGGTTCTTCGAACATACAAAGGGGAAGCATTTTCCGCAATAATGGCAGACCTCGGATGAGTCGAAACTAGCTTGCTCGGCTCGGGTGAGATTGTGGGGTTGTACATTTTTCAGTAGATAATTGTAAGCTTGCGCCTCTTTCTCCAAGCATTTATAAAATACTTCAACGGTGTCTTCTCTCAAGTAGTATTCTCGATTAACAATCTCTCCATTTTGACCTATCACGACGTACCCAAAACTGCAAGGTACATGCTGATGAATTTTAGTAACCAAGCTCATCGAAGGACTGGGCTGAACGGCTGAGACTGGACGAAGGAGACACTCAAAGTCGGCATAGATGATGTGGGGGAAGGAGTTTTGTCGGTTGAAATGCCGAAACTGTAGAAAATTTTCTCCCGGCTTATTAAATCGGAGAGCTTGCGCGGGATTAATCTTGATGCACTCGTTTCGGTGGGTGGTGAGCATCCATTGTTTCCCAAACGCCGCGAAACAGTTTCGACAATAAAACTTTGCGTGAGTGCCCGAACCTCGATAACGTAAAAAAGCAGCGACATCCGTTATAGCGCAGTAGTGGGTCTTGTCCTCGGAGGTTAACAAGAGAAGGTCGATGGGCTTTTCGTCTAGATTCTTAGAAACTCTTCGGCGGGTGCAACCCCTCTTTTTCATTAAAACCGATGACGTTGATTGAAAGATTGTTAGCTTTTTCAAATTTACAGATTTCATCGAGCTTTGTTGGGTAGGACAGAGAGCTAACGTCAAGTGATTCTTCAAACTCTTTGTAGTCTTCGGGCTTCACGCTGGTCAGTCCCCAACGCACCGCTAATACCGAGTACACAAATCACGTTTGATCATTTACATTTTTTACATTCACAATCACGCCCTCCTTAGGTTTGAGAGTGTACGGTAGAGGAATGTATGACGAAGCTCGCAGCGGTTGGCACTCTGCCACTTTGATAATTAAGTTGGTTATGCGGGATATGGCCCAACCACTCCCCTCTTGGCAAAACTGTCGATCGTCTCCTGGATTTTTTCGAACGCCTCATCTAACAAAGTAGGAACATCGTTCGGATTATACAGCTCGGTGTAGTGGGACCAAAAATATGTTTCGATAAATGTCGGATCCTTAAAGAACTCAACGCATAAGCATACCTTACAATTGACCATCTGGTCCAGGCAAACTATCAGTAACGCGTGTATGGCCGTACGCAACGATACAAATAATGGTAGAGGATCATCAAAATTTTCGGGTATTGTCATTTCATATTGTCGATGGCAAAGTGCCAGCATTCGGGTCAGATTACATTCCCTGAAACAATCGGGAAGTTCATCTTCGAAACATGCACATTCTTCATTGTCGAACGGATGTTGCGAGCGAAGATGGTTTAGTAATTGGTTTTGCGTAGGGAAAGTTTCCCTACAATATATACAAGTGAAAATTGTTTTGGTTTCCATTCAAAAAAAATATTTATCCTTTTTATTATGCTGGGGAAAAAAGTTTCACAGTTTTATATCCTTACAACCAATCCTTACACGGTCTTTAGAAACCATTTATTTTTTGAAAATTTTATTAGGTTTAAAATTTGAAACCATCAAAACTATTTATATTTTAGCTTCCTTTAATTTTTTTAAGATATTAATTTTTTTAGGTTTAATTTGTTTAACGCGAACATTGGTCTCCAAACCTCACCTTATACCCAATTCCTTACACCAAGGCTTAACTTTTGGAAAGAAAATTTGAAACCATCAACATTATTTAGTATTTTAGTTTCCTTTAATTTTTGAATTATTTTTTAGGTTTTATTTGTTTAACGCGCTGGCCTCCAAACCTCCCCATATAGCCAGTCCTTACGCCGCCTCTTTAACTTTTGGAAAAACAAAATTTGAAACCATCAAAATCATTTAGTATTTTAGCTTCCTTTAATTTTTTGAAGACATTAATTTTTTTAGGTTTAATTTAGCTTGGGTTTTTTGTTATCATTTTGAATTTTATAGATATTTTAACTAACATATGCGAGTAAGTATTTGAAAACATCCTTGAAAAGATTTATTTAACACTATAGAAGCACCACAGAAGCACATATCTTCTTTGTAGGGATGTGTTTCTCTTGAAAAGATTTTTGCACTATAGGAGCACCACAGAGCACAATCACAGAACCACAAATCTTCGTCGTAGGGTCATTCTCTTGAAAAGATTTTTACACTATAGAAGCGCCACAGAGCACAATCACAAAACCGCAAATCTTCGTTGGGATGTGTTTTTCTTAAAAAAATTTTTGCACTATAGGAGCACCACAGAGCACAATCTTCGTCGTAGGGTCATTTTCTTGAAAAGATTTTTACACTACAGAAGCACCACAGAGCACAATCACAGAACCGTAAGTCTTCGTCGTAGGGTCATTCTCCTGAAAAGATTTTTACACCATAGAAGCACCGTAGAGCACAAATCTTCATTATAGGACAAGTAGATTATTTCTAGAATTATTTTTCAAAAATTCTCTTCATTGCTGAATCAAGTTTTATGAACACCTCAGGTGAAAATTGCAAAAGCTCAAAAAATGAATGTGACAGAAGTTGTTGATCGCGAAGAGGCGTGATATGACCTAATTACAGTTCCATAATTTATGTAAACTCTCAGACCTCAGAAATAAGCTCAACGGAGAATTTCCTATGTCACCATTTAACATGATAAACGTTAGGATGTATTACGATACAAGTGAACTCGCAGGACACTGTAAAATTTGCTAGGAGCCAGAGGTCGAAATATCTCTGAGCATATGCGTCGGGAGAGCAGTAATAAAGCCAGAATTAAGTATCATAATTAGAAAAGGTACATCGTGACGTGACCACTAATTAAAGAAATGTGGATGCAGACCTATTTTCGTTATCTTTTGGACTTGCTCAGATGTCAGATTGCTTGAGCGGGGAATGGAATCCATGATCTTCGAAACCAAAGGTTGGAGTCTTACCATTAAACCATACTAACATGACCTAGGACGTGTGTGTTAATTTCTGTTTCACTCGGTGTGTGGTGCACTATCTCTCCAGTGATGACTGGACAAAACGTATATTTATGTGTGTGTGTGTGTGTGTAAAAATGCTGCCTATGCATGTTTCCCTTTTTTCAAAATTCTAAAAAAGATCGTGTCAGTATGGTTTAATGGTAAGACGCCGACCTTCGGTTTCGAAGGTCATGGGTTCGATTCCCCACTCAGACAGTCTAACATTTAAGTCAAAAAGGTAATGGTGATAGGTTTGTCTTGATGACCACTAATTACGGTATATAATTTATTTAAAACCCTCAACATCAGCCATAAGCCCCGCGAAATTTGACTTTCACTACCTAACATCAAATACAAAGCGAGTATTACATGCCATAAAACCATCAGAGAACACGCAATAAGTCAAGTTGGCAATAAGCTAACAATCCTGAGCATACCTGTCGTACAGCGAGAATGCAGCTGGAATTATGTATTGTAATTAGGCAATCTGCCCCCCCCCCATGCGAAAATCAATAAAGACAGAAAAATATAGTAGCTTTCCTACTAAGCCGTGATCTAAATATTTCACCAAAAACATAAAATGTCACATCAATAACATTTCAATTAAGGAGACACTATCACAAAGTACAAGCAGAATGTGGTACCAAATACCAGTATTGTTTTAATATGAAAAAAGAATTAAAATTATGACAATAGTTCATTTGTCCTTATGTTGTAGAGCTCAAAACAGTCCAACAATCATTTAAAGATCAACAACGGTAAAATTGGAATTCTAAACATTACACAAAAGTGGAGTCCAATGTGCTTTTCAATGATGTTACAACCAGCATTTGTTTATAATAATAATAATAATTTTGTTGCCAGAGCAACAGAGCAAGGACTCAGGGGATCACTGACTGTCAGCCCAAAGAGGGGACAGCAGTGAATACATGAAGAAGAGGAAAAATGGTGCAACAAAGCTTATTTAATGAGATTACAACAGTGCAAAAGCAAAAATTAAAAGCATGCGTACAAGTGAAACATAAAACAAGTTTAAAATAACATGGTCAAATGAATTGAAATAGGTAGGGCAGGTGGGTCACGACTGCCTTACCACCAAGGTTATACCTACCAGGAACACAATGCTACTCGAATATAACCAAAAATAAGACAAAAAAAAGTCCCATAAACATGGATCCGGAAATAAACCCATTTTTTAAAGTTATTTTTTAGTTTATTCGAAGTGGTCAATAAAATAACTCAATAAGAAAATTCTTCATTTTTTTATTGTTGTCATACTCAGTGTTCAATGTACGGGGTAACATAAGGGTAAACCAAATTTCAAACCGTTTCGCTGTACGACCAACGGTTCAAAAGTTATAGCTATTTGAAGGTACACAAATTTTTGGGGTGGGCCAAAAAAAATTTTTGACAGGGTTAACAAAAAACTCGAGGTGGATACGGGGGTTGTTGGAATGGAGCCAAATTTCAAACCGTTTCGCTGTTCGACCAACGGTTAAAAAGTTATGGCTATTTTAAGGTACACAAATTTTGGGGGTGGGCCAAAAAAATTTTTACAGGATCAAGTAAAAGCTGGAGTGGCATATGGGGTTGTTTAAAGGGGGGGCCAAATTTCGAACGTTTGGCTGTAGGGCCATTATTTTAGGAGTTAGGACCATTTTAACCCTTTCCCACTCAGGCATCTTACCAGGTTTAGTGCTTCTCCTCCTCAGCAGGATTTGACCCAGATTTTTCTTAAGGGGCAGCTATTGGCACAGTGAAGCCCACCTCACCACAGTAAAGCAAGCATATTGTGGTGTGGTAGGCCAATATTGTTAGGCCTAATACATCTTTACTAGCTAGCTTTATTAGTAATAAAAAAGTTTGGGATGGTGTGTGGTGCTCTGCAAAACAGTTTCCAGTTTTACAATTTTTTTTTGTAATACGGTAGTAATCGTAGCCATACGAGGTCTCAACATATGCAGTCTATATTGCCAGCCAAGCATCCAATTTTAATTTTCCATTTCAGCAGTTGATTCATAAAGTACTGAAAATTATGCCTGTGAAATGTAGTCCTGACCTAGACATGTAGGCCTATAAAAAAAACCTAAAATAATGATATAATTTCTAGGGATGCACACTGGCAAGCTTGTGTTGGTTTGCACAGCGTTTTTTTCATGTGCCAATAAAATAAAATACAGTACTCCTGTCATTAAGTCTAGATCTTCTAAGCCTTTTTCAGTACTTTATAAATCACCCTGTATAGATCTGCTGCTTGAATAAAAAAAAACTCATTTTAATTTTTTTATTTTGTTTCGTTTCCTTTTATTTTGTTTTTGTTTTCAAATTGAGTTCCTTTGGTTTTTGTTTGCTTTCGTTTATGTTGCCATTTGGGGGAAAAAACTAAGGCAGAATAAAAGAACGAAAGCAAAAAGGTGGGGGGTGTACGAAATAAATACACAAACCTGCATAATTGCATCATCTTTTCCTATATAGCTGAAAGATTATAAAACTAGTAAACATTAGGTCTGTGGATTGATAGGCAGGGGTCGAGCTTTTGAAGACGGGATCGTAAGTGATCAAATAATAATTACGTGCAACATTTTTCGTATCCGATTTTTGCATAGTTTTTACACCCTGTCTAGATATTCGCAAAATAAAAAATTGTCTTCAAGCCAATAATCTGTAGTACTAATTTATGTTGTGGAGATGTTAATGCCGATGTAATCGTATGCTTTTATTTGAATTGCGCCGCCGTCGTGTCATCGCGAACATTTGCGTTTTTTTGACGAGTTGGCCTAAAACTGTTGATTTATACAGTAAAATAGCCAAATAAAAAGTATCCGTAATGAATAGCGAGTGAGCAATTTGAAGATAAACCTACTGGGAGATCGTGGAATGGTGCTAAGTTGTCCAAAAATGGAAAAATAGTCGACCGCGTGTCAAATTTTTCCTACGTACTGTCCCGTTTCGGTTCATAACCACCGCCATTACGCAGCGGTTGTTTTTTTTTCCATTAGGCCTATCCGTACATGACGATCATCGTTGTGGGATTTCGAGGGGTAATATCTTACGATGACGAAGACATTTTTAACAAATTGATGTCCGATTCGTTTTTTTTTGTCTGCCAACGCACACAATCTTTGTGAAAACGAAGTATTAGCTTCGAATTTGACATCGCCATTGCTCTACAACACGGTATCGGACGCTTGGCAGCCGGCTCAAGGTCACAGCGCTTCCTCTTTCCAGAGGCCTTTCCCACTACCTTGAGCGCGCTAGGTAGCGAAGCGCCTCACGAAACGAGCAGTTTCATTGGTTGCCCGCGTTTGATCACGTATAACGATAATTCTCATTGGCTAAAAGGTCTATCAGCTGCTATAGCAAGTGTTCCAATCTGTCGGCAACCACCACAAGCTTTCAGCCGCGTTTTTAAACCTATTCCAAGCCATTCCATGCGCTCCAAACGAACTCTAAGCATGCCGGCCGGTTGCGGGCGGATTGAGGAAAAACGGCCGCGTTTTTCGCGGGCGGTTGCGGCCGGATTGAGTGGGAAAGGGTTAAGGAATTTTGGAAAATTCCGGAAAATTAAGGAAAATGTGTGTTAAACCTAAAAAACCTTTGGTTCCTGTAACCTAATTTTTTGTTAAACCAACCAAAATCAAACATTTTTTAAACTTAATAAATCACATTACAAAGGTTGATCTTTGTAAAAAAAACTTCTTATTTTACAAACAAATTTCGGAATTTCGGAAAATTCGGAAAAAGTATGTTAAACTTATAAAAAACCTTTGGTTCCTGTAACCTAATTTTTTGTCAAACCAAACAAAATCAACCATTTTTTAAACTTAATAAATCACATTACAAAGTTTGATCTTTGTAAAAAAAAACTTATTTTACAAACAAATTTTAAACTCCTAATAAATTTAAAACTAAATTATTTAATATATATTTACTCACTCCAGCCCACGTTGAATCCGGCAGCGTTTTTTTCAGCATCGGCCTTGAACACGAGCACAAAATCCAGTCTTGCACCAACTTGAAGCCACAGTAATCTGATATTTTAATTCATTATTCACTTGTATTTATATACGATCAGGAGAGACTTTTCAGCGACTTTTCATCATGAAACTTAAATTGAAATGGTTATATACGCATGCGTGGTCAGCTCCACGACGCATGATCGGGAAATTTTGGCTGATGAAATATCCGGAAAATCCATTTTTAGAACTCTAGAATCTTCTGGAACTTTCTATTACATACAGGGTACACCTAAACCTTACAAAAGCAATCGATCAACTATTTTTTTTAGCTGTGCACTTTGCAAATACGCTTTAACACAACCATTACACCAGAAATCACAACCAAAAAACTTGTCCAACCAGATATAATTTCCGTTTATTAATGCTCTGGCTGAAATCAGGTTTTCTTATTACCTTCCGGTTCCGACAATGACGGGTAACACCAGCGACAGCGATGAACATCAGAACAAAAAAGAATTTGCACGTTTTGTTAACAATCTAAATGAAAACAATTGCAACACAATGCAAGAATACACCCCTATTGCTGTCAAACGGTAAGAATTGACACCTTTAGAGATAATATATTCGTGTGGTGAGCAAAATCATTTTCCGACCAGCCAACGTGTCATAGTATGGTACAGAATCATCTCACTGAAAACTTGTTTCAAATGCATGAAATTTTACGTTGTAATTTCGTTGTGCATTCAGTAATCATCTATTTAAATAACTGATTTACAATTAAAAGCGCTTCTCCATCGAAATACATGTATGTTAACAGTTAAATTAATGATTTTGACAGGCATACAGTATGTGGCAAATTGGCCGAGGCTGTTAATCCGCTTGATTCTAATATCAGATTGCTGGTTCGAATCTGAATCTTCTTTTTTTTTTTTTAAACCTATTTTAAATTGACTGTAACGTAATCTTACCTTTATTTTTTCTAATTTTTTTAATTAATTACTTTTTTTTCTTTTTTTTTTAAACGCTTCGTATTTTTTTCAATAGTTGCTAAATTTTTTGCCAGTTAAACCAAGATATTTAGAGGGGGAAAAGCCATAACCTCCTTCCCATTTTTTTCCCTGGGTTTGTATACCCCCGGGTTTTTTAGATGTGACGCGACAGCCCAATCGCACTTTTATACTACTTACCTGATGGAAATCTTTGGCCCGTGAGAAGATCTTTCACCTGTGAGAAGATCCTTTGCCTGAAGGGAATCTTCGCCCAAGAGAAGATCTTTCGCCGACAAGAAGATCCTTCCGCCTGGAAGAAGATATCTCGCTCAAAAGAAGATCTTTTTCCTGTAAGAAGATCCTTCGCCTGAAGGGAATCTTCGCCCAAGAGAAGATCTTTCACCGATAAGAAGATCCTTCCGCCTGGAAGAAGATCTCTCACCTAAAAGAAGATCTTTTGCCTCAAAGAAGATCTTTGACCTGAAGGAAATCGTTCGCCTAAAGAAGATCTTTCGCCTGCAAGCTAATCTTTTACCTGTAGGAAACCTGTAGGAGAAAAGACCTTTCACTGATAAAGAAGATACTTCGCCTCAAGAAGATCTCTTACCTGCAGGAAATCTTTCGCCTAGTGGAAATCGTTCACCTATAAGAAAACCTCTCGCCTGAACGCAAATCTTTCACCGACATGAAAATCTTCGCCCAGAAGAACATCTTTTGTTCGGACGAAATCTTCCCCAGTCTGAGGGTCTTCCACCAGTAAGAAGATCCTATGCCTGATAGCATATCTTTCACCCATAAGAAGATCTTTCACCCGTTCTAATTTTTTTCGCCGGAGAAGATCTTTCACCTGAAAGAAAATCTTTGCCTGTAAGAAAATTTTTTTGCTTGCACCCAAAGGAAATCTTTCGCCCTAGGAGAAGGTCTTTCACCGTTAAGAAGATCTTTCGCCTAGAAGATTATTCACCCAAGAAAATCTTTTGCTTAAGAAGATCTTTCGCTCACAAGAAGATCTATCATCTGAAAGAAGATCTTCACCTGCAAGAAAATTCTTCACCTGTGAAAAGAACTTTCACCTACTAATGATCTTTCACCCGGAAGATTATTTTCCCAATGGAAATCTATTCCTGAGAACATCTTTCACTCGCTTGGTGACCCATCACCTGTATGAAGATCCTTTGCCTGAACAAGATCTTAACCTACACATGACAACTTGCCGAATGAAAATCGATCTTATGACAGAAGACCTTTCATCCAATAATGTCTTTCATCTGGGAAAAGATCTTTCGCCTGAAAGACGATCTTCACCCTTTTTAAACCCTTCGTCGGGGGACAAACACTCTCGCTCCTGCTGCCGCATTTTCATCTTCACATTCTGCACTTCGCAAAAATAATAATATCCACAACAATTCGAACTTCACCAGTCTGAAAAACGTCCTTCCGTCCACGGTCCCGTCGTTCACCCGGGAGCCATTATGAACTCCGGCGGTCTAGACACCTCGTCATCGAACCCCCTTACTGCAACCCATGCACCCAACCTTACATTGCTGCAACTCTTAACCCTACTACCATCTGACAAGCCTTTCCTCCAGCCAACCTGCTGCATCAGGAATTTCTTTTCCAACACCTGAAGCAAAACGCTCGCCTCTCCGTTCAACGAAGACATACAAGTCAATTTCCAGTCCAGTTTCGCTTACCGCAAGAAGCTTCAGCGTGGCCATTTCCGACTGAATCGCTTCACCCATCTGCATCCACAGCTGCCTGTTTACTCCGTCAACTCCAACTGAAGCTCGAGGCGGTTGACGCTACCCTGTCACATTCAAGTAACTGTTTCATCAACCTGTAATTGTCTCTTGAGTTCTCGTCATGAAACACAGATACGATTGGTTCACAACTCATCATCGCCCCACGTCCTCGGCCGTAAATAGGCCTCAAAGCCTTCGACCAAATCTAACTCCTCCATACTTTCATCAGAAAACAGCATGATCTCCTTCTGGTTCCATCCAAGCTTTCTGTTATGACAACTTCATCATGGTTCCACCCACCGAATCAAATTCACTGCCATAACCATGAACTCACCTTGACAACTACACAACATCAACATGACAATCGTCGCCAACACCACCAGTCGCCTATCACTGACCTGGTCGACAGTTTCTCCAATCTCTCCCTCCTCTCAGCTATTCATTTGGAATTCTTCAGGACTAACCAGCCATCTGAACTTCACCAGACCACCCTTGCTCCTCTGATCTATCTTCACTCTTAGCAAGATCTCACCAACTTCTCGCCTCACCAATAAAACAAGTCTGAACATCTCGCACTCTTATAGCCGACATTCGAATAGTGAAAGACCAATATTCGTCGACACCCCCATATTCTTCCCGACTATGATACAGGCGCAACTCAAGATTTCTGGTCACTGTCTTCTTTCCTGACATGCCAATGCCATGGGCCACACCCTGATGAAGTCTTTCTGTCCTCACCATCCACTTCTACTAGAACACGTCAAGACAAGAAACTGACCACATGATCTAGGTCCTTTCAACACAACATGGGCCTCTAAATCATCTTGATTTCGCAATATCATCCATCCGAAATCCTGTCTGGACTTCGAATCATGAGTCATGACACAATGTTCCTTCAAAACCTCGAATCCCATCATCATTCTGAACTCTCAAACTTCATTGGCAACAAACCATCAAAGAACACTGTCTTTTTCGAACCAAACACCTTACCTCCAATTAAACAAGCAAACGATTGTCATGTTCCAAACCAGCCTTTCACTACTGTTCTCCAATGAACCAACGTGCCCAAACAGTCACAAGTTGGATCAACATGATTATCCACAAACTCAGGGCACTGAGATCTCTTGGGCACTCACAACCGCGTCTCCATCACTGAAAGCCTCCAAGTTCAATCAGAAGAAGCCTGACTGTCCTCTCTAAAAACATATTCATTGACATGTCAAGGCACGCTTTGGGCTGAACTGACTGTAGAACCCGCTGTCGTTAGCCAGATGTGTAGTTCTATCCCCCCTTAAGCACTAAATAACAGAAATGAAGAAGAAGCAAGACCCCATCTTTACCCCGAACTTCCACATCGATCGTTCCACTACGGTTTCTGTTCATTTTCAACAAACTGCAAAGTTTTGGAAAATATTTTGGATGGGAGCCAGTCCGCAACCCAGGATAACTCGCCATGATGGTGCCTGCCACCTATATTGACGTGGTCCACTGTAAATGCAATAAAATTTACAGGTAGTAGAAATTTTCGCGCCGACGACTAGAAACCATAATTTTACTAGGGGGGTTAAATTGGTTTCTATCGTCTAAAATACCGTCTGTAAATACCCACCCTACCTCCCCTCTTGAGTCACCATCATAGTTAACATATTGAAAGGAAAAGAGACGGCCACCTGGGGTGAGCTGTCTTCTTTTATAGGAGGGCTACGCATGGTGACGCATGCGCGGTGGAGTTGCGCACTGGCCGGATCAAGAGAGCGAAAAACCTCAAGACAGTTAAGGAGTATCCAGGAACTGAATGCAATAAAATTTACAGGTAGTATAAATTTTTGTTTAGACGATAGAAACCAATTTTGACCCCACCGGTAAAATTAAGGTTTTTTTGGCGTTATTTTCAGTCGTCAGAAGCCATGGTTAGACAATTAAGAAGATTGTGCATGGATGACCCGGGAAAATTTCTACAGACCTGGAACCCAGAGAGTAGCAACAGAGAAACCAGAAAACTTACAAGAAAAATTTATAGTGAAGGGTTAGTATCTAATTCATGTTTATGGTACCCTAAAATTATGGCTACTCCTTGCTACAATTTGCTACTGATCGATGTTACTTAGTACTTTCTTTGGCCAAAAAAACTGTTTATTAATTTACTTATCTGCCTGTCTAACATGGCAACGTACTGCCTGTGCCTCCATCAGCTTCCCACCTAAAGGATGCTGTAAGCCAATTAACCGAAGTTTGCTCTATCATGGAACCGATGGACTTTAACCCAAGAACTATCCTGTGGAAAGGCCGATCATTCACTGTTAAAGTGCTTTTGTAGGTACATTAACGAGGACGGTACTTAGCCAATTGTGATTTTTACAACTGAATTTATGATGCTCGAAACTGCTCAGTAGGATTGCTTGTTATACCAAGTTTTTGTTTTTAGTTTAGTTTTTTCCTGCTCTGGTTGGCAGGAAAAAATATGCTTTGTAAAACCTTAGTAGTTTGTAATTTTGATCAATTTGTGAACTTAATTTATGAAGTTTGGAAATAATAATCTGCAGTAGCTCAAAACGATGCACTTATTAATTTCAATGATAATAGTTTATTTTCACTTTTTTGAATGTGGTGCTGCACTGCTGATTCAGCAAAATGGTGACAATGGAGATCGTGACGATGCTCTTTTGTTGAATGCCCAAAGCAAGTTCATGACTGCAGTATCCTTGTGGCTTGTGATATGATGTAAGTTGCACACCATCAAGATATAGCAGTCAATCAACCTACATCAATAGGCACCAGGGCCGTAGCGAAGGGTACTTGGTTGGGGGGGGGGGGGGGGCAGTGACTGTCATTTTGCCAACTCATCTTATGATTTTGCCAACTGGTTTAAAGAATGCCATTAGTGCTGCTAGTAAAGTACTTTTGAGGGGTCCGCCAAGCTGAAGCATTTTACGCTATTTTAGTGCCTGTTTCTAGCCTCCAGTGAACACTGAAGCAACAAATTGTCAAGCAAATTTTGGTGATTTTTTTTATTCATATTTTAGGATGGTAGGTTTCGTAAAAATTTTATTGTGACTAAATCATGTTTTTTTTAGATATTTTTTTTTCGAAATTAAATTAAACCGAGTTCAGTTTAGAATTATATAAACAGGCCAGCTGGCCATTGACGATTGAGGGTTGACTTATGTGTACATTTTGGACTTTTAGGCTGTAATGAATGACGACGACTCCTGTGTGCAACATAGGCAGCAGGTCAGGGGCAGAAATTTTTTTTTAATGTACTATCGAAAGGTGGAATTAATGAAATCTTTTTCTCAGTTGTATCCCAAACAATTATAGGCCTAGAGGTATTATTGTAAAAAAAAAAACTGTCACATTTTAAAACAAAAACATGCTCTAGTTTTTAAATAATGGAGCGTCGAAAGACGAAAGAAAGGCAAAACTTTTTACGTCAGTTTTGTCCAAAACAACTTGATGTATTATTGGAGAAGAGCTTCCACATTTGAAATCAACATGCTCCATTTAATTTTTTCCCATTGATTCAGGGGATCTTGAGGACCGGTCATTAGTTATGGCCGTGGGGGTGGGGTAGGAAATGAAAACTTTAATGTGACCACTAAATTTTCGATGACTCCCCCTTCAAGACCTGAAAAAAACCTTGATTCCTCCCACCCTATGGTCCAAAAATGATGTGAACAACCCCGCGAAAATATTTTGCACCCATCTTTGGTCGAGATTCCTACAAAAGTATGATGGACACACTGTTTGCTTATATGACCACTTCCTAACATAGTCAGAAACTGAAATGCAGAAGACGCCAAGAAACCAGGTGCCAAAGCTTTTCTATAAATTTTTTTTTTTTAAACTGTACTTCCAGGAATAGTATTATTAGTTTGAAAACCTTATAAACCGCATGGGGGGTCAAGCCCCCCAGAAGCTGAGCCGTTTTTGGAAATTTTGACTGCTGTAAGTGCCATTTTTGTGGTCCAAAAATGACTTTTTTTCCAGTTGGTCAGTGTGTTTTTGACCTCCTCCTTTTGATGGGACCTAAACAATTTATGACCTCCCTCTTGAGAGGGTCTAAAAACTTTGACCCCTTCCATCCTCCAGCCTCCCCGGCGATAAATAATTACCGGTCCCGTAAGGTAATTTTTGCCCTCATTTCGTGGCCTTTTTTTGGGTCACTTTTGTCCTTTAATATGGGATCTTATGAACTCTTATCGTCAAATTTTGGACCTTCGAAATTAACAAGTGTAAAATTTTTAACAACTTTCATTTGAAAAATGTAGTTGTTTCTGCATTAATACAAATTCAAATTTAGTGGCGATAGGTTAACAGAAAAAGGACAACAGAAAATCAAACAGCTAATTCAATTTTTCCAACTCGGTTTTTGATTTTGCCAACTGTACCCGATTTTCATGAAGTACACAGCTTTAGTTCACGTTACTGTTTTAACTAAAACCAAGGCACTGATTGACTAGCAGACGAACTAGTAAATCAAATAGACAACTGCATTAATTTTTTAGATTTATTTGATATCACAACTTCAGACGGCGATAACTTGGCAGAAGTCCTTACGCAGAGTTTGTTGTATGCAGAGTTTGTTGATATTTCTGTTTTACCTAAGAAACGTTTTAAATCCTGGCAGTGATGTTGTGTTTTGGTATATTAATATGCCAGTAATTTTCTACCCTCTTGAAATACCAGGTACGAGTTGCTCCACGCTAAAACCCCTTCTGAGCGGCACTGTCTAACAGAAAAAGAACTATAGGAAGTAAAATAGCCAACTCAATTTTTTATTTTACCAACTGTGTACGATTTTCGCGAAGTTAATTGTTATTACGACTTCAAACTCGGTGGGGATACAGTTTTGTCCACTTTTTGTTTTTATTTTCTACATTATCTGTGATACTTATAAGCTATGGTGGTGACATAGCAAACAAAATGACCAAGTCAATTTTCAATTTCGCCAACTACGCAAATTTTCGCGGAGCTTCCTTTCCCCCACTCCTTACAGCCTAGCGATGCAGGGAAGCAACCAGAAAAATGATCAGGGGCAGCGTTTCACTTACTCCAAGTTACACAGAAGTGTTGCGAAAACTGATGGAAAAAAAAATGTATTGTAAACTTTACTTTCAAACTGACGATATGATGATAATAATTAACCAGTGCCCAAATTTGCAGTGACAATTGCAGTGAAAATGCAGTGAAAATTTGTCCGATTTTGCCAACTCGACAACTCGAATTTGTCAACTGTATATGTTTCTTTGATGGTTGGGGGGGAAGCTCCCCCCCCCCCAGTCGCTTTGGCCCTGATAGGCACACAGGTGTGTCACCGTCATGTTTTCTGGAACCAACAGAGCTATGATCGTTGTCATTGCCACATCGCTGAAGAAGCACAGCAACAGCTTCGGAAATTTCAATTAACTTTCTATTGCTGCGAAAATAATGCATTACCTGAATTGTAGCTTTTCATCATCAAATGCTCATTATCCTCCAGAGATTAACTAAATCCAGCCATCATATCATAATCCCCAATACAGATGCAAACCTATGAGTGTTGCCTTTACGTCAATAGGTTTACATCTAATAATAATCAGTTTGCCCCCAAGTGGGGGGAGGACACAGAAGGGCATGCCTCTTACACTGGCCCTAAGAGTTAGTAAGTTCGTTTCAGAAACTTGTTCAAAGGGCAAAGAGACAGACGTCGATTAAAAATTGGTACGGATGGCGCTGACACAACGTGCTCAGGGAGGGAGTTCCACACGCCGACGGCATCAACAGCGAAAAAAGATCTCCTACACTCCATGGAGAATTTAGGCAGAGAAAGTTTTAAAGAGTGTCCGCAAGTTGTAGATGGGGCTGCTAAATCGAAAAAAAGGAAGGTCGACCGGAAGAAAGCCCTTCAAAATCTGAAATGTCAAAATAAGGTCAGCCCGAAGGCGATGCAGCTCTAGAGGTTCAAGGCCGGAATGTTTGAGTCGTTCGTCAGCCAGTAGAGACCTCAGGCCAGGCAGTTGTCGGGTGAAAGAACGTTGAACCGACTCCAGGACATCGATATCCTGGAGTAAATGGGGGGGACCAAACCGGACTGGCGTATTCTAAAATTAAGCGAACAAAGACGCAAAAAGCACGAGTCTTAAATTCTAGGTTGTTAGAAGTAAAACATTTACGTATTAACGCTAGTCTGCGAAAAGCAAGGGAAGAGATTTTGTTACAGTGTAAAGTGGATTTGAGGTTAGTTGAGAACCAAACCCCAAGGTCACAGATATTTGTTAAAACGTTCAGGTTGGCATTTGCCATAGAGTAAAGGAGGCCAGGGTTTTGTTCACCAATATGGACAGTACAGCATTTACTCAGGGAGAGAGGCAGTTGGCAAAAAATAGACCAGTTATAGATATAGTTGATATCTTCAAATAAATGAAAGCCATCGGTTAAATTTACAATAGGGGAACCCGCTTTAAGGTCATCAGCAAATTTATAGTGGAAATGGTTATCAGATGTATGGTCAAAGGAAAGATCGTTTAAGAATATGACAAAAAGGATTGGACCAAGAACAGAGCCCTGGGGAACACCACTAGAAAGCTTCCCCCATAAGGAACAAGAATCATCAATTTTGACACGTTGTGAACGGTTTGACAGAAAAGCGCCAGTCCAGGTTAGCAGTTTGCCACTAACGCCAATATTAACCAGTTTTACTAATAATTTAGAATGAATAACAGATTCGAAAGCCTTACAGAAATCGAAATATATTGTGTCAAATGGGATACCAATATCCAATGCAGAGGACCAATGGTCTAAGCACAGAAGTAATTGGTGTGTAGTTGAACGTCCTGGCAGAAACCCGAATTGGTCAGATTTAATAAGGTTGTGTTCAGTCAAATATTTAAGTAAGACCACTCGGATATGGGTTTCCATCAATTTGCATGCTACTGAAGTCAAGGGAATAGGACGATAATTTGATGGATCTGATGGATTTCCCTTCTTAAAAACAGGTATAACAATTGACTGATTCCAGCAAGATGGGATAGTGCCAGTTGCGAAAGAAAAATTGAAAATTTAAATCAAGGGGTCCACCAATTCGGTTGCAAGTTGTTTGAAAAAAAAGGCGGAAACACCGTCTGGGCCCAATGAATGACTAGATTTTAGATTTGCAATAACGGAGAGTAAGCTTTCACGGTTAAAGGACATCTCTGATAGGGTGGTCAAGGTGGGAATTTGTGGAAAAACAGTCAATGAAGCTGGATTTTGTGAAGTGTTGTCAATTTGACCATTAGCAATAAAGATAGAATTTAAGAGATTTGACTTAGCTAAGTCGGAGGTTGTATAACATCCAGTTTTTAATAGTGGTGGAAAAGTTCTAGAAGATCGTGTTTTAGTGCGGTATGGACGAAAAAATGAGCCAAGATCACCTTTGGCTAGAGTATGGTGTTCACGCCTGGCGTGCCAAGAATTTACAGCATCAGAGTAGGCCAGTCGTATCTTGTCTTAAAGTAGTTTGTGGCTGGTGAATTTGATTTTTTAAGTCGGTTCCAACATTTTAATTTTATTAACACCAATCTTTCGGATGAAGGATGGAAGAAAATGTGAAGAATCTCGAGTGTTAGGTTGACCTACGTAACTAGAAGCTTCAATATGAAAGTGAAGGTTGTTTGAGAAGGTTGTCCAAAGGTCATCGACATTTGAGTCATTCCCCCAACAAATAGAGGGTCAATTTAACTTTGATAACCGTGATCTTAACTTTTCAAAGTTGATGGGTGCACGTCGCTTAAGGGGTTGATTTACAAGGGTGCTGGTGTTGTTAATAGAAAACTCAACAGCGCTATGGTCACTAGTACCTAAGTTTGGAATGGAAGTAAGACCGTAAATAACCCTGTTCTCAGTCGTAAAAACCAAGTCTAATATATTAGATCCTCGAGTCGGAAAATCAACCAATTGCTTGAAGGCCAGTGGGGCAATACTGCTGAAGAAGTCACGGTAGGGTTTGTCAGAAGCGAGGCCAGTCTGCCAGCCGACGGAGGAAAGGTTAAAATCGCCTAAAAGAATGTTATTAAGCTTTGTATTAAAGGAAGTCAGGATAAATTTAGAAAGATTTTCAATTTGGATAAGTGAATAACTGTTAGGTAAATAGGCCAAAATAAACTGAATGTTAAAATTTGCGATAATGACACAGAAAGATTCAGACTCAGCAGAAAGGTGCACCAGTGCAGTCGGAAGGTTTCGCTTATGAACCACCATGATGCCTCCAGCGTGTGAACAGTAGCATCAGCGTCCCCCACGCCCAACCAAGTTTCAGTAACAAAATACAAATCATAAAAGTAAGTTTTGTGCCAGCAAAGCGTGAAAAAATGGTAAGTTTTTTATAATACTCCTAGCATTCAGAAGTAGACACTTTAAATCAGAGGTGGCTAAAGTGGTAGGAGGCAGTGGTCTGTTTATAGGGGAGACTGGTTGCATAGTTTGCCGGGAACAGTCGTGAGTGGGGCCAACGGGACTACTCCCTTTTAGAGGAATTAGTTTTCCAAGGGCGCAAGTAGTTGGTTAATTTCCTTAAGGAAAATGTGTTTGCCTAGTCTACTGAGGTGGAGACCATCACGTGCCAGAATAGTTGGCCTGGAGCATATCTGTTGGTCAAGGGAAAGCAAGTTGCAGGAGCGGGTTATACAAATATTTTTCATCAGTAGCTTAGTGTGTATGCATAATTGGTCGTCATTCCTATGACGTGCAAGAAGACGTGGAAACAGCCCCACCAGTGTTATCTTGGCAAGACGGTTATGGGATCGCAGTAGAGATATGGTTTTATGGAGATGCCTAGCAATTTCAGTAGGAGAGTCAATGGCTATGTTGTTTGATCCCGCTGTGATAACAAAGTCGGCGTCCTTAGGAAAAAGATGGAGGAGGCCTGAAAGGGTATTGTTAATGAACTGGACAGTGGCGCCTGGAAAACACCAGGTTTTTGCTCGGCACATAGTAGGTGGTCTGACACCACGAATACGGGAGTCCCCAATGAAAAGAAATGGTTTCTCATTGGGAGAGGAAGAAGCCGTAAAAGATTTCGAAGTCTGGTTACACGATTGGGGAGGCACGTAGTTAGGGCTCAGATTTCCAGGAACAGGTGGTGGTTTCTTCAATTTACGATTTCTGCGAATAGTAATATTTGGTGGTAGGGTGTGTAGGCCCGGCTGTAGCAAGTTTGTAGGTTGGGTAGGAATTTGATTTGTCAATTCCCCATCGGAACAGTATGGTTTTGGGATAGGTGTGTGGAGCCGAGTTCAATATCGCCCCCCTCTTGAATGGTAAGGATGGAAGAGCACTGAAATGACTTTGTGGTGATATCTGTTGTGAAGGAGTGACTGGAGGCTTGGTTACCAATTACATTTTTGGGTTGAGTATCTGCAGCTGGTAGATCGTCCAACTTTTTTAGAATGTCATCAAAGCCAAGTTTTAGTTGTTCCGTTAGTGAGATTTGGAGATTAAGGTGATATTCATGTAGTTCGGAGCCCAAGTTAGCAGACCATCGGTCGAAGTCTTGTTTAGTCATACTTTGGGTCTGGTCGGTCTTGGCCGGAAATTTTAGTAATGTGTGTTCGATTGATGAAAGTTTCAAGTCAATTTCTCGTAAGTCGATGTCTTTTACCCCCAGAGAGATTTCAAATTTAGTGAGGATGTTATGGAGCCTAGTGAGTAAATGCAAATCATCCGGAGTGGTAGTAGCAGTAAGCGTTGAGTGGTTCAAGTGGCTTAACTGGGGTTTAGGGGAACACAACTGCGTAAGAGAAAATTTCAGCAAAGAATGGGAGGATGCATCGAAGAACTGGGTCCTCCTACGCGCTTTCACGTCACGTTTCAAAAAGGAGTCACGCAAGTTGGAGTTTGGTGTGAGGTTCACTGACCCAGACTCCATGATATCACACTTCGGAAGGACACAAACTAAACAAATTTTAAGTTTCACGCCGGAGTTAATGGTTGAGTGGGAAATTTAAAACTATCGTAAACAAAATCAACATACTGAAGCAAAAGCTGATAAAATCTTTACCACATTCTTCGCAAGAATACGGTTTCTATTTTGCCAAACATATTAACCTGATAATTTTGCATTACATTGTCCTCAATTAATGTTCTCCCTGGAGGTTTTTTAGTTGCTTGTAGACGCCTGCTTGCATGACCCACTACGCATGCGCAGTCCTCTCTATATAAGCGAGAACGTGGTTGAACTCGGCATTCATTTTCCTCCAGAGGTTCCGTCACGTCACCTCGTCTCCCACTTGGATTTTGGATTTTCGCCGCCCCTCGTCAATGATGGATGTCGCACCGTGCGACACTGCTCTTGCCTCGGATGCTCCTCTGTCTCCTCCGGCCATCCTTCCCACCCACGTCGACCGCTGCGCGCCCGGCTTAGTACAGGACGTGCATGTCGGCAACGGCGACACCAACGACTCTCCGCTGCAAGACGGCCTACGCACGCCGCCCCCTCCCGCTCTATCGGTCTTGGCAGAAGACGTACGACACGCCAAAGTGCTGCTTCGGGACGCCAAGCAGAAGTTCCGAGAAGCCACGGCTCATGCCGGCCAACCACCCCACGACTCGCCGCTTGACTTATCTTCCAGTTCGTCGCGCAGACAACACAACGTCACACGCAATGAAGCGCACAACCTCGTCGACTAGGTCTTTAGCCGCCTTGCCGGAAAGACACCGATGCCTCCCCCGTCGTGCACCTCATCTGTTCGGCAAGCCAACACTCGTGACTGGGTCGCCTCTACTTCTAGCCATGAACACCGTTAACGTGTGCCGCACGACACCGCGCCACCGGCCAAGAAGCACAAGCACTCATCAGTGTCGCACGACCCCACCACGGTGTCGCGACACTCCCACATGCCGTCACCGCCCGCAAAGCATATCCACCTCCCGGACGACAACAACGACGACCCGACCATACCTTTAGCATCTCTTCTTAAGACAGTCGAAAACACAGTCCCGGATTGCTTCCTATACAAGCCTTCTGAATCTGCTGACGCCCCAGTAATAAACAGAGGTCTCAAAACCGACTTTGGCTTCGCCCTCCGCGACAAGGACGCAAAACCCCGCAGTCTACTAGGCCAGT
>JAHWFP010056630.1:0-39501 GCA_023313725.1 Lithobius niger
CTGCTAAACACGTTGATAAAAGAAGCCAAAACTGTGAAGAAGGTGGAGAGAGAAAGAAGGGAGAAAAAGGAAGATGTAGGGAAAGAAAGAAAAAGAAGAGAAGGAAGCGAACCAAGAAGAATAGGAGTGACATACGTGGGAGAGCAAAGCGAAAGGCTAGTGAAGTTGCTGAAACAACAGGGTTTTAATTCCTTTTTTCGAAACCCGGAAGGTATAAAAAGGAGGCTTATGAAAAAGAAAGGTAAAAACATACACCAAGTGCACACTAGAACTGAAGTGAGAGAGAAGGAGGAAGAAGCCTTAAACAGAATAGTGAATGTAAAAGAAGGAGTATATAGTGTTCCTTGTGGTGGCTGTGACGCTGTATATATAGGTGAAACTAGAAAAGGTGTAAGAAACCGAGTGAGACAACATATGGCAGACACCAGAAAAGAGGATGAGGAAAACAGCGTGGCAGCCCACCACATGGCCACCAGACACAGCATTGATTGGGAGAAGACTACTACGCTGATTAAGTCAAACTCTGTTAGCGATAAACATCTGAGGTGCCTCGAATCGCTTGCCATAGTTAGGCACGAAATTGACGGGAGAGAGCTGATGAACCTTTAACCACCTTCGACACCAGCAATCCAGCATTTGGTGAGGAAAGATCTGGCAGAGCGGCTGCGAGCACGATGGAGTAGCAAGAAAGACGTTTAGATGCGGGCCTTCTATTTCTTGGACGCTACGCACGCACGTGCTTCGTTCAAATCAGCGTCGGACAGTTCTACAGTACAGTGTGATGTAACTAGTATTTTTATTTCTTAGTCACCTGAAGAAGGCAGCAGGAGATATATTTTTTTTAATTTTTTCAAAGCTGTCGAAAATTTGTGAAAATTGTAAACTGGTTTTCGCTGTTTTGAGAGGTGCGTAAATGATGTCGTCTGCTTTATAATAACATCTGTGCAATTACTAGTCCACGAAAATGTTGGAGTTATCCAATTTTAACTATATAGCGACATGGTCAGGTTTTGTAGGTTTCAGTTTCAGAATGCCAGTTGTCATTTAGGTTCATAGATGGCGTTGCGTACCTGTAATTTATGCCAATACCGTATGAGATGTTGTAAAACCGCGCCTTTTTGTAGTATGTAGCCTATAGCGCAAAGTAAACATCGTGCTGTTCTTTATCGAGTTTTTCATTGCCAAAATCCTATAGGTTATGGGTCCAGCAGCAACTAAAACTCGAAATCTAAGTTTGTAAGTGATCAGTGGTGAATTTCAAGCAGCGATCTTCGAGCGAACTGTGTAGTAAGTAACGAAAAACGAATTTCTGTGGAAAGTTACCCACGAGGTCGGCTCGTTAGGCTTACACAAAATGGTGAATTCACATGATGCAAAATTCACAATTGCTAAGCTGAGTGATGGGAATTACCGGCCGTGGAAATTCGAAGTAAAGATGTTGCTCATCAGAGAAGGCACATGGACTGTAGTGGATAATCCCATTCCAAACCCTGTGACAGTAGATTGGACAGCAAAAGATGAAAAGGCTCAAACCACGATCTCACTAAGCTTATAAGACAATCAAATTGTGCATGTTTGCAACTGCAGCAATGCACGTGAAATGTGGCACAAGCTACAGAAGGTACACGAGCGTAGTAGTTTAAGCAATAAAATGTACTTATTGAGAAAACTATACCAAATTAAGCTAGAGAGAGGACAAGAAATGCAAGTGTACATTCGTGGTATTCTGGAATTAGTGGAAAATTTGCACGGAATAGGAGAAGAAATAAAAGATTTCCATATAGCTGCCCTATTACTAGGTGGTCTTCCAGAAGAATATGATGCGCTCGTAACAACCTTGGATGCAAGACCAAATGATGAACTTACACTAGAGTATGTAATGTGCAAGCTGAAAGATAAGTACAAGAAAAAGGTAGCAATACTAATGTTGATGGTAGGCCTGCAAGCACAGAATCGGCACACAAGGCAGGACAGTATTATGACAAACCCCACAAGCCAAAACATGATAGAAACAAGGAAACTCACGAGAGTTTTTTCTGAAAAAAGTCAGGACATTTAAAGAAGCAGTGCCGAGCATGGAAAGCTAAAATAGAGTCTTTTCAAAAAAGTGACCAAAAGGCTAAGTTAGCTGAAGAAGCTACGCCTTCACCAGACATATGCGTCAAGGTAATAACTGAAATTCCTTCGTAAGACGGTTGGTATTTTGATTCGGCTGCAACAAGCCATATGACTAAAAGAGAAGATTTTTTCACAACCATTGACAGGTCAAGAAAGGGAAAGATAACCCTAGCCAATGGTCAGCAGACATCATCCGAGGGAGTGGGGGTAGGTTACCTATATTGTGTAGTGTCACCAGGTGTAGTGAACAGAATCGTAGCCAAAGATGTGGTTTGCTCCAGAATTAGATACAAATCTAATATCAGCAAAGAAGTTAGCTTCACTAAGCTACAATGTGTCATTCAAGGGTGATAAGTGCGCTGTTATTGACGATGAAAAGACACTAGCAGTTGGAAAAATAGAAAATCACTTGCATAAGTTAATCAGCACAGAATATGCTCAAGTTTCAAAGGAAACCGCACATATCAATTGTGTGCACATGTGGCACAGGAGACTCGGCCACAGAGATCCGGAAGCCATAAAGAAAATAACTAAAGAAAACCTAGCAGAAGGTATACAAATTGACGAGTGCAACTCATTCATGTGATGTGTTAGCTGCACAAAAGGTAAACTCGCTGAGAAACCGTTTCCAAAAGCAAAGCTAGATTTAATACACACAGATTTATGTGGCCCGATGGAAACTATAACCCCCGGAAAGAAACGGTACTTCCTAACATTCACCGATGATTACTCACGATTTACAGTTGTGTACCTACTTCATACTAAGGACGAAGTAAGTGAAAAGCTGAAGGAGTATATAGCAGCAGTCTACAACAAATTTAATAAGAAACCAAAGGTCATTAGAGGAGACAATGGGGGAGAGTACACAGGTCAGCAGACTCAAAGTGTTTTTAGGAAGCACGGCATCGTGTTTCAAAGCACAGTGCCTTACTTGCCAGAACAGAATGGGGTTTCTGAGCGGAAAAACCGTACGCTGTGTGAATCTGCAAGATGTATGTTACTCGATGCAAATTTACCAAACAAGTACTGGGGAGAAGCAATAATGTACAGGTGCTATACCCAGAATCGCTTGCCGAGCAAGGCAGTTACAAGAACTCCATACGAGTTATGGAATGAGGAAAAACCAAATCTAGAACACACAAAAGTTTTTGGAAGTAAAGCCTACGCACACATTCTAAAGGAAAGAAGAACCAAGTGGGATCCGAAAATGCAAGAAGGAACTTTAGTAGGCTACAGCGAGACTTCAAAAGGCTACAGAATTCTGCTGCCAGATAAGGACAGAGTGATAATTAGTCGAACTGTTGTCATAGATGAAGAAGCTCAAAATCCAATGGAGTTCATTCGAACCACCGTAAATAGGCGTATTCAAACTGCCCACAGAAGTGAACCAGAAATTGAAGACCAGCAGTCTGTTGAAAACACAGAAATTCATATTGCAGAAAATTCTCATGTTCCGGTCACAAATGATGGAGAAAATGTAAACCCAGCAGTAAGGGCTTCTACCAGGATAAACAAGGGTATCCCACCAGACGACTGTCGTACATGGCGCGAATTGAGCATGAAGAACCAGAATCATGGCAGGATGTCTTGAAGATGCCAGACTGCGAAAGAAGAAAATGGGTTAACGCAGCAAATGAAGAAATGGCATCTCTTCAAGAAAACAACACTTGGACCTTGACAGAGTTACCACCATGAAAGCATGCAATTGGCTGTAAATGGATTTTTAAAACTAATCTAAAGCAAGTGGCGAGATTTTGGAACATTAAAGTGAACGAAGCACTGATTGAAGATGGCTTCACTCAAAGCCGTGCAGATCCATGTTTGTACACAAAGTGCGAAAATGGAGAATGGACTTATGTGGTCTTATATGTGGATGATTTTCTCGCTTAGGGCTGGGATCGGTTACACGGTTAACCGGAAACCGTTCCACGTTCGGTTACACGGATTATAAAACCCATATCCGAAAAACGTTTGCTGCAGGCACCATTCAAAATCCGCGGTGAACGAGCCAAAAATAGCCAAGTGTCATCATTTTTAGGCATACTAATCCAAACACTCAAAATCAGTGAAAGTAGAAAACCGGGGTGGTTAGGGGGCAGCTTATTTACACATAATCCGCATGGGCTTGTTGCTCCAACGAAGCTGCTTACTTTCTTCGAAACAAACTGCTGATCGCCAGCGCGTACACGAGGCAGTTAAAGACAAGCTGGCCAGCATCTGCCCTCCCCGCAGTCACGGAGAAGTGGACTCGTCTATACCTAGCGCGAACGGCAGGGAAGCGGCGTCATAAAACGTAAACGAAATGAGTTGCTACCCGAAAACGGAAACATGCTCATTTTTTTTGGCTCATAATTTGAAATGAATGGAACATTACCGAAACTATTGTGTTAAATTTTGTTGTTTTGTTTTTGGCATAGATAGTCGTAAATAGGCCTAAGCCATCTTCTAGAAATTTTAAAGCTACATAATGTCAAAATTCTTGATAAAGTTAAGTACTTAAATTTATCAACATCAACTTTCTTCTAGTTTAAATCCCAAAATGCAACATGTAGTCAATAATTGCGCTTGTCTTACCAAGGACTAAATCATTTTTTTTTTCAGCTTTGTTTTTTTAATAATGTATTACACAGTGGTGAAATTTTTTTGGCTGTATTTTTTGCTGAAAACGGAAAAACGGTTTTCGTGTAACCGACCGGGAAAAAAAACCGGTTAAACGGATAACTAAAAAACCGGAAAGTACCAGCCCTATTCTTGCTATGAACAAACATGACAGTGAAATTGACAAGTTGGTTTGAAAGCTAAGCTCGCATTTTGAAACCAAGGATCTAGGAGAGGTAGGCTATTATCTTGGAATTCAAATTCGAAGAGAAGAAGATGGTAGCTTCACTCTCAATCAGAAAGCCAAAATAAATGACATTGTTCAGAAGTTTGGCATGGAAGAAGCAAAGTGTGTGTCTACTCCCATTGACACCGAATACCTGAAATTTCAAGGTGAGGAAGATATTTTGCCAAATAATGAAAAGTACAGAAAAGCAGTATGTGCACTACTGTACATTTCAACCACTACAAGACCAGACATCACAGTCGCAGTGGGAATTCTTTGCAGACGAGTATCCAATCCCAGGGAAAGAGATTGGAGAGCAGTGAAGAGCGGAAGGGGACTCGAGACATGGTATTCACCATTCCAGCCTGCAAGGACTTGTCACTCACTGCTTATGCTGATGCCGACTGGGGAGGTGATACAAGTGACAGAAAGTCAACAAGTGGGTGCGTATTCAAACTTGGTGAAAGTACTGTATGCTGGATAAGTAGGAAGCAAGCAACAGTTGCTTTGTCATCAACTGAAGCAGAATATGTGTTCGCAGCATATGCAAGGCAAGAAGTGGTGTGGATAAGACAACTACTAGTAGATATTGGACTGCCTCCAGACAAAGCACCTACAATTTTGGAAGACAACCAAGGTTGTATAAAACTGGCAGAAAGTGAATGTGTCAATGCGAGAACGAAGCATATTGACGTAAGATACCACCATCTGCGTGACTTGGTCGAAAGGGACATTTATTAAGTTCAAGTATTGTGAAACAAATTTAATGTTAGCAGACATTTTTACAAAGCCCCTACCTAAATCCAAGTTCTATAATCTTAGAGCAGGTGTTGGACTGAAAAACTAATATGTCGAGTGGGGGGTGTAGAAGTTATCCAGTTTCAACTATATAGCGACATGGTAAGTTTTTGTACGTTTCAGTTTCAGAATGCCAGTTGTCATTTAGGTTCATAGATGGCGTTGCGTACCTGTAATTTATGCCAATGCCATATGAGATGTTGTAAAACCGCGCTTTTTTGTAGTATGTAGCCTATAGCGCAAAGTAAACATCGTGCTGTTCTTTATCGAGTTTTTCATTGCCAAAATCCAACAGAAAACATATTTACATTTGTTAAGAACTTGTACTTTGATAAATATGCGAACCTTTGTGAAACGATTTGTTTTATGTGCAAGTTTGACTATAGCTGATGTTGTTCCGTACACATGAGTTCGGTGTTCAGTTCATTTCAGATTTGTTCTGTTTGGTCCTGTGCAGTTCTAGTGTTCGGTACAGCCTTAGGTGTAGCTGTGACTTCACTAGTGAGAGGAAACGTTAACATCGAACAACATGGCAGGGGTCGAATTTCCAATTTTTGATCCGGGTGCAAATTTGCACCCCAAATCTGTTGCTGGGGTGCAAAAAAGTCCTTGGAGTGCAAAACCAAAATGTAAACCAACAATGTGGTCTCCTATTTTATAGCCAATGAAAATTCTAACATTCAGCATCTCAATAATATGTACTGTTTTCCTGCATTTTACTTAAAACTGACTTAATTTCGCTATTCAACTGAAAAACCTATACACATAGTTTAATCAAAAGTAGTAAAAACTGGAGTTTAACTAATTTGAAAGGATTGGTGCCACAGGAAATCTAATTCCAAGCTGCTTAAAATGACGTATACCGCAAGTCTGTAGCTTGTGCGGTTCAAACGTTGTGTGGAAAATTCAACTTTGGTGTGCAATTTTGCACTCCACGAGTTGCTTCTGGAGTGCAAAGTGCGATCTTGGAGTGCAATTTGCCCCTGTGCATCCGAATATTTCGACCCCTGACATGGCAGTAACATATCTTCTGTCTAATGGAGTCAAGGCTTTGACTATATAGCCCTAATAGCAGAGAGATAATTAACCCAGCAGTTGAAAAGGATGGTAATTCAACAAATTCCAATTTTTTGCTTTGGCAGCTTTGGGAACGCCTTCGCAAGAAGAGTCGGACGCTAGGAGCATCCGAGGCGTGATCGGAAGTTAACTGTTTGGAATCCTGGTCACATCATCTAATAAATTATAATAAAGGATTACTGTGTCTAAGCTATTTTTAGTGTAAGATTTCAGACACTGTGGTATTTGTTTCCTTTTCTCCTTACAGGGTGGCTACCAAAAAAAAAAAACCACGTTAAAACATTCCCGACTAAATGGTAGGCCTAATCCATAAAAAAAATTGTCAAAATATTAAAATATTAAAATTAAAACATCTCTGCTAACAGATTGAGCTATGAATCGGTCTTAGTATTTACAATTCTGTCGTTTGAGAAGCACTTCTAAACGCATAATGCAGTAAAAAGTGTGCGATAAACATTACGTGGTTGCTCAGATATAGGCCTAAGTTCCCCTACTAGGGCTAAGCCAAATCAAAATTAACAGATACTAGGTATTACCCAATTGTAGTTCGAAGTATTTTTATTTTATCCAACATTAGCATGTTTAAGAGAAAGCAATATCGCCCTCACTTACCAATGGAGAAAATACCTGACCTAATTTCTAATTTCCTGACTGGTAACACCCTGGTCCTACCGTATATGTCCGAATATAAGACGCCTCAAATATAACACGAGTAGCATTTTTGGGCTCGCATGTTCCAAAGAAATAAATGGCTGCGATTATAAGACGGGTGCCTTTTTCAAGGCTTTCGTAAGATTTGGTATATTTATTAGTTTGTACACTAGTAAATTCCCCTGGTCCTGGATTCAAAACCCAAAATTTTGATAATAGCTTCGCCTTTGGACTGCTTCCTGAGGCTTTTTTCAAAACATATTTCGCTTTTGTTAAATAATCCAAAAACTATTTGAGCAACTGACATGAGATTAGCACCACTGGATAGCTCTCAGAAAAACGTTCGAAATGGTGTATTCAAAAGTGAAAATCAGCCAAAATTTGACCGAGTTATGGATTTGAACGAGAGTATAAATAAGACGATCCTGCTATTTTAATGGTGTAAATTTGAAAAAAAGTACCGTCTTATATTTGGAAATATACGGTATATGTTTTACAGCTGAAATTTGTGCAAGTTTGTTCATTAGGTTAGGCCTAATAACAAGTTTTGTGTAATAATAGTGCAGCATCATTTAATTGTTAAATGAGATTTTACTCCGTTTGCTGGTGTTACTGCTTACCTATGCTGCGCGCCCTATAACATCCGCCAGGTTTTTCTGTGATGTTAAAGGGCAAAGGAGTTGGTGCTTTGTCGTCCACACAATGTTCCCAAAGGCCTTGACGAAACTTATCTGCTGTGAGCCAGTACGAGCTGGCAAGGCATAAGATCATTAGCAAAATGACAATTAAACCACAGATGAAGGCAATCACCTGTAAAAAAAAAAAAAAAAATTATGCACCGGCACAACTTTAAAAACTCCCACTCGTTGAAAGTATATTTAGAACTCAAAGAGCCTGGCCTTTACTTAACCTTGGTTAGAAAGATCCTTAATGCTTTTATCTTTTCACACGACAGTTTCACATGCTGTCTAAACTGATTCTCTATTTTCGTGAAAATGAAAAACAAAGCCCAGCTAGCACCATTGGTTTGACATCATAGGAAGAAAAATTTTCTTTAAATAAGAATCTTGGAAGCCGACAGGTTCATTTTACTTGGTTCAAACCAATACAATGTAGTAATTAGGTAACCTATGCTGGAAACTAACTGAACAGTTCAACTTGACGTTGAAACCTGCTAAGGTTCAGTAGTTGAAACCAAGGAACCTACAAAGAAGAGAGCAGGCTCACCAAATGAAAGATAATGAAATTGCGATTCCATTAGGCCTTTTCATTGTTGTAACTTAATTTTTTTACCCTCAAATACGCGAAAAACTGTCCTGAAAACTGATCATGAAGTCGAGTTCGACCAGGCGTAAGAATTACTGTCCAGGCAAAATTTACCAGAAAGAATCTTGGTATTAAAATAAAACCTAAATAGGCGATGTATTTTGCACCATACTACATGGAAAACTTAAAATTGGTTGTATTTCAATTGACTGTTTGCACGGAAAAATCAGACCTATAGGTTTTTAAAGAGATTGTCAAACATTCACGTTTTGAAGGAGGAGGTGCGTGGATTGAACGAGCAAACCGAGCAAGAACCGCGTAAACTAAACCTTATCAATGCGATTCTCGCTTTGCTCCCAATCTTTCATTTAATGCTACTATCACCTCCGTAGGGGCCTTACTTCCGGAGGAGTAGGCATACAAACGAGCCAACCAACAAACACATCGTACGTTTTGAATGATGTAGCTAAAACGCAAGAATGACGTCCTGAAGAATGTGATGAATGAACTGTGAGCAATAATTGCAATTAGTTTGCGTCAAAATAATCAGTACACCAATTTTGTGGTACACTGGGATCGAAGAAATTATACGAAGCATGGACGACACCAAGAGAAAATTATTCCCAAATTATGAACCTCAAGCACTACAATCTCAACTTAAAACCTTCAAGCTGTGCCATTTTTTGACTACATCATCAACTCGGGATACCTCATCATCTGCTTTAGCCCCCTAAACTAAGTATGTTTGCATCTGAATGAATTCAAAATAACTAGCTGACCACCTTCACGCCCTCCACCGCAACCTGCCCCTCCCTCTCTCCCCGCGCAGGAATTAAACGCTGCTCGCCTGCTCGCTTCTGGCTGGATGTCCTGCTCGCTACTGGCCGGACGTCATGATTCTCACTATCATTAAATCTGCTCCTAAGTGAAATACATATTATATAGCACGTCATACTAAAGCCCTTAAGCTGAGAAAAATGGCGCAAAAAAAAAACTTGCTCCATTGCTCCAATCAAAGTTCGAAATAGCATTTTGCATTGGAAGCATTTCCGCCACTAGAAAACGATTCAGAGATGTTCACAACGTGACGTAATGTTCCGATGGATAAACTGAAAGACACACGTAAAAGAAATGTGGCAACGTTGCAGTCCCGCAATTTGGGGGGGGGGGGGGGGGCAAATAAAATCTTGACTGTGGTTACACTAAAGAATTTCAAATGGAAAAGGGGAGAGGTCGACTGGCACGTCATATTAAAAAAATGGTGCAAAGAAAACGTCGCTACCTTGCTCCAATCAAAAATGGTGCCACTTTAAAGTATGAATGTGACACAAATTCCTCCAAGTCTGTTCCAGGTACATGTACAATAAAACAAGGTTGAAGTCCCTTACTTTGGGACATGAGGTAAGATAAAATGTACGAGCAAGTGGAAGTACGAAAGTATAAAGTTCCACAAAAATATCAAGCATTATAGTATTGTGCTGATTTGGCAGTGATCTGTCACTTCAGTAAATCAATGGCCTACTTTTGAAAACTTCCTGCAAGTTTCATCATGTTGCTTCCCTGCAGTACACATTTTCTCTTGAGATGCATTTTTTCGATGTGCCACAAATTCACTTATCACTTTATCCACCCGTTTCAAACTTTGTATTGTCACCATTTTGGAAGGAAGCAACTAGCAACATTTTCTTTTCACCGTTTTTATTTGATTTTTAAGATCTTTACTAAGAGGTGCAGCTACATTTCCCCCTTACCCTTTGAAACTTTTGAGTTTAGCCCCAACCAAGATTTTATTTGCCCTGCCCCTTCGGCTCCTCCCCCCCCTCCCCCCCCAAATGCGGGAACTTAATATTGCCACATTTCTTTTACATATGTCTTTCAGTTTATCCATCTGGAACATTCCGTCACGTTGTGAACATCTCTGAATCGTTTTCTAGTGGCCTAAATGCTTCCAATGCAAAGTGCTATTTCGAACTTTGATGGGGCACCATTTTTGATTGGCGCAACGTAGCGACATTTTCTTTGCGCCATGTTTCTCAGCTCGTTAAGGGCTTTAATAGAACGTGCTACTCGACCCCACCCCCTTCCCATTTGAAATTACTGAGTTGTGCCCCCTGGGGCCCCCGTGAAGGAGGTACTGCGATGTCTCTTATGCCAAAAGATAGAACCCTCAACCCAACCGATGTCCCCAAAGATGCAAGTTTCAATTCTCATCCGTTCAAAAGTTATTCAGCCTATCTGGGACTTTTCGAACACCCTGTATAAGGTCATTGTGTGCTTATTTATTAAGGGAGCAAGGGTCAACACCAGAATAAAACACCACGTAACAATGACATAACAAATATCCAAAACCACGCCAGTGGTTCGCCGGCCAAGCTTACATTGTCAGTCATGGTTTCACGGTCTTCACGAATTTGACGATGGTGCCGGTAAATAAATATTTGAATTTATTAAAAATAATTGCTAGTTTCATTTTTCAGGAATTTAGCAAAGCAGACAACACATGTGAACCTCAACATAACCAGGAATTTGTGGTCCGGGCAACAATAGTAAATATCAAATCAATACAAATAACAATATGCATTTCATAAGCAGCGACAACAATAAATGGGCTGCCAATCAGCCCAGAATTTGTTGAAATAGGTGGTGCGCATTAACATCGTCAGCGGATTCTTAATAAAATGTGTCAGCGGGTTCCAGATGAAAATAGGCTGTAAAGATAGTGGCTTTCCAGGAAAGCACATAAAGCATAGCAGCACTCAAACAAATGCAATTTTCTGAATTGTACACTTGCTTATTTCAATTAAAGGCACATTCCTCCCAACGCCATTTCAGGAGTCGAATTTTCAAATTTTGATCTGGTGCAAATTGCACCCCAAAATCTGTTACCGGGGTGCAAAAAAGTTTTTTGGAGTGCAAAATCAAAATGTAAACCAACATTGTGGTCTCCTATTTTATAGCCATTGGAAATTCTTACATTCAGCATCTCAATAGGCCTAATATGTACTGTTTTCCTGCCCTTTGCTTAAAACTAACTTCACTATTCAACGAAAAAACGTATATCCATAGTTTAACCATATGTAGTAAAAAATGGAGTTTATCTTCTTTGAAAGGAATGGTGTGACCGGAAATCTAATTCTAAGCTGCTTAAAATGCCGCGTACCGCAAGTCTGTAGTTTGTGCGATTGAAAAGTTATGAAAAATACAACTTTGGCGTGCAATTTTGCACTCAACGAGCTGCATCAGGAGTGCAAAGTGCGATTTTTAGTGGAATTTGCCCCTGTGCACCCCAGTATTACGACACCAGCTATTTTTCTCGATTCTCCACATCAAGTACAGCCTAAAGGTAATTTACTTTCTGTAAATCAATTGCTTGCTAAAAATCCATTTTAAAATGTGGCACCTAGGAGATGTTCTGATTAATATTGGGAACCAATTTAATAGCATCCTGCGATTATATGATCCTTTGCGCGCTTATAATAACCTTGACGTTTCAACTATGTGTGTGCGTGTACAAATTTTTAATCATTTGCTAATAATTACGAGATCAAAAGTTTAAAAGAATAATGCGGTAAAAATTAAAATTACTTATGCCAATAGATCGCCGAAGAAAAATTATAAGATACTAACCTAAAAAAATATAAAGTGTGATGTTAAAATACAAAAGTCATTCCGGTTTGTGACGACAAAATTAATACGTTCATGTTGGTTCGTCTACTAGGCGCAAGGCCAACTGAGACAGTAGCTGCATTCCTTGCCGCGAGGAACGCAGATACTATCTCAGTTTGCCTTATATTACTACGCAGAGTCTTGCGAAACGAAGAAACGGTAACAGGGTTCGTACTGCACAGCAGCTTTGTTTTTCAAGTATTTTTCAGTACATTTTTATTACAGTTCTCCCGTATATTTTAATAGCTACAACAAATGTTAATAATTATGACAAATTTATTTTAATTGACGAAGAAAACACTTAGTTTAGCTAGAGGTAAAAATTCAAGTATTTTCCAGTATAAAAAATAAATTTCAAGTATACTATTTCAATATTTTCTAGTATAGAATTTTTTATAAGTATTTTCCAGTATCTGTACGAACCCTTGGGTAACATGCGCGGATGGCTACCTGCACGTGGCTGTTATAAGGCAGGCAGAATGTGCTTTTAAAATTCATAAATTTTTATCTGTGTACCTTTTAACAAATGAAACTTCAATCATACAATCCATCTTTTATGGCACACTTGACCTTTTTGTTTGTCATGTTGTTTTTAAGGTAGCATTTTAATTGTAACCTCTATGTTGAACGTAAATAAGAAATGCATAAAAATGAGTGGTGAAATTTACATTTTCATGAATCCAGTAGGGGATGTACTGTACACATTTGATAAGTACCTTTAAGCTACCACAGAGTTACAGAAAATGAAAAAAAAAGCGAGACAACTGGGCACAAGTTCAGTACAGCCACAATTTGTATAAATACTTGACTAACTTTGCCAACAAAAATAAAAAAAAAATCAACAAAACAAGTGATATCACAAACAAAACTCACTTGGGTGAAAGAACCCACCATGTTTTAGCCAATAAAAGTACTAAAATTCGGGCTAAAATTGGCTGCCACCAAGTTTTCTACATGGTATACCAAGCCTAACCCACGTAGCCTACTGACCACCAAAAACTGCCTCCCTTGGAAAGTAGTGCTATCACCCCAGCCAATGAGCAAGCGCCAAGCTAATCCCACCGACTATTAGACCAAAAGTTAAATAAATAAAAAAAATTGATCATTGCTACCGATATTGGTGATGGTCAGGCTTTTCATTTAAACTTTGATCTAATAGTCAGTGGGATAACATGGCGGTCTTTCTAAGGGAACACTTGTATCAGTACACGACTTAGGCTTGGTACACCATGTGGAAAACTTGGTGGCAGCCATTTTTACTGATATCACTACATGTATTGGCTCGAACTTTGCGCGTTCTTTCACCTAAGTGGGCCTTGTTTACGATTACAACACTCCCAACACCAACATATTGGCTTACCTTTAACGGCCTGACGATTGTAACAGTTTCGATTGTAGTGGTAGGTGCCATTGTTGAGCAACCTGAAACGTAACGAACACACGCTTTCAACAAAATGTAGTATGCATTGTTACCCCAATCCACATCAACGAAACGAACTGCCTTACGTTGCAGCAAGCAAACTCGCAGAGGGTAGGCCTAACCTACAAGCAACGCTCAATTTCTTACTACGCTGGTTAAAGCAGCTCAATACGACCACGGAGGCTAGCAAACTTGACAACTCGGCCAAGATGATATCATCCGGTTTATTTGCTACTTTAGGTGACGTACCAATGAAATCCGAAAACAATAAGTTTCTCAAGAAATGTGTGTCATCCCGGGAAGATCGACCTAGATTTGATACGAAGAAAAAGCCAATTACGAGGCGCGGTCGGTCAGGATAGGTCAAGGTGGGTTCCTCTCTAGGCCTAAAACACCAGCTAATATTGATTTAACTCTGGGAAAAGGGAGATCGTAAACGATTGCAAGATTATGTCACCTGCTTCCAACATGTTTATTACCCGCTATCTTGATCCTATTGCAACTTCAGCGCTGCCGCGAACAAAATATTTTGCCTGGCCAGATTAGACGACCAGCAAATTCCGATGACAACTCGGAGAGAAAAAGAACTCTCAACCCAAGCTTAGCTCAAGCTCCCCAACCATTTCCCTTACTTTTAAGCCTATTTTTGCTATCCCCACGATCGTCATCGTATCATCAAGAAGTGTCAGCCAATTTTCGTGCCACTTTCAACGATTGCAAATTTATGAAGTAACGTGTATTAGCAAAGTACCTGAAGCCTACTCAGTCTTGCTGCAATTCACGTTGTTTTCAATAACCAGTACATAAAAATTGTTTAAAGCTCCACAGACAATCTACAACCTGGGCTTCCTCTTCCTGCGTACTCATTTGCCATATATGGAGAACAAACGTGAGACGGATCACAAACGATGGACCATTACGACGCTTCGGGAGCGCGAAATTCCACTATTTTTTTTCTTTCTTTGTTGAAATGATTAAATAATTCGTTAAGTTGACTTTTTTTTTTATGAGCAATTACGAAATGTATGTTTATGCTGAGTTTAACTTTATTGTAAATGTTTCTCGTTTAAGTCAAACATTATTTTGAGTGTAGATGCACCACTCACCAGAAATGCGTCTGAAATTGAACACGTTGAATCACAGGATAGCGTGATGGTTCTTCTAAAATGGCTACCACATCAGTGTGTTGAATGTCAGATGGATCGGCTACCATTTCGTGGGGGGAAAGAATACGGCAGCCAGGATTCTTGTTTCACATGAGAAGGAATCTAGGCGTTTGTAGTTTTCTTGTGGAATTAGGAAAAATGAATGAGTATATCTAGAGCCGATGGCCTTCCAGCCCGGTTTCCAGTTTTTTAAATCGAAAGTAGTAACAGGACTATCTACAGTACTGGCCAGATCTTGAATGAAAAATAACATACGCCACTAGGTTGGGAAATATGGCCACCGAAAACGCCACTTAAGCAATGATTGCCTCATTCTGTCAACCGAGGGCGACACCGTCCGTACAAAAATGCAACGTTCCTTCCCTTGCAACACTTTCTGGATACACGAACATGTCGCTTTTTTTTTTTCCAAGCGCAGAGAAATTGCTTAACTGTGGCTGAGTGATAGCTTAAAAACTATTTAAAAATACTTAAAATCTACGCAAATCTACGTAAAATTAAAATTATATATTACAAACCGCCACTAGATGTCGTGACTCTCCGTACAAAAATTCACCGATGCGATTTGCCAATTCCCGAACAGACCTCAAGAATTGGGGCAGTCGTGGCGTCCATTTTGTGTACCCCCTCTAATTCGTTGTAGATCGGGCCAGATAGTTTAGTGACCATGGTAGTACATAAATCCGCGGCCGAAAGAATATTTTGTTAAGTCGGACGAGTGGGCTTAGTTGTCGTTTTCCGCTGGTAAAAGGGCATTGACCACATGGTCCGGAAGGTGTCAAGTGCTCTCGGATCACTTGCACGCCAAGACGTGCAATAACAGTTCTCCATACGTTAGAGTAGCTTATAACTTTTTACTTGTAATTAGAACATCAGCCAGCTCTGGTGGTGCTTGGCTTGATGCCAGGTTACCCACTGCTCATTTGATGCCCAGTCAGGCAGGTGGGTGCATCACTGGGACCTTTGACTAATAACTCTTCGAGACGGACGAGTCACTTACCTTCACCGCCATACACAGTCCGTGCACCCGATGCTGTTAGGAGACTGGCAGCGCGACCTTGTGGTCATGGAAGATCGAAACTATTTCTGAAGGTTTTCCTGTTTACCTCTCGTCACAAGAGCGAGGTGGTCTAAGGTGACACGCCACTAACGGATTTTGCCGCTAACGGCTTTGCTATCGCAGCTGCAGAAGGTCGGGACATACTCGAGCTTACAGGTAGCCATACATGCATTGCCATCTCAGAGTTGTTAGTCCGAGCTGGGACTGTGATGGTGGCCCATCCATATCATCACATATATATCAGTACTAACATCCAAGCTCCTTGCAAGGTGCACAGCATTCTCCTGGAGTGTTCAGAAAGTGACCGATAATAGGGCTGCTGCAATGAAGCTGTGTAAGCAGTTAGCTCCTATTTGTAACATCATTACAACTAAGTAAACTCTTTGCGCACCATCTAAAGAGTATTTACTTAAATGTGGGATGAGTCGGTCATCATCCTCACATTTTAGCGCCCGAACCAAAAAAGGTGACCCGGCATCATCACAGGACTGAACCCCTCCCCCCTCCTCGAGAGATGCAGCATGCCAGAAGAGTTGACGAATACATAATGTCCTACAAAGATAAATAAGCAACAGCGACAGGATGTAGAGTAAGTGCTAAAACAATGAAATGTAAGTTATGCGAGTGCACATGCAGCAAACCTAGTCCTTTGTCATTAGCGCACGCCATAGTTCGCAGGAACACTGATATATGGGGCACGGCACACTGGTTCTGAAAAGTCTAGGTTATCTGCAACTTGGTTCATTCATGACTGACTGAACTACTTGCAATGAGAAGAAAAACAAATAACTGCACAAAACTTCCTCGTGTCACAGGGTTCTTCCTGGGCCATGTCGATCACCCCTTAAAAGCAAATCTTTTGCGATTGCCGATGACCATTGCCTTTTTCAATGGTAAGCTCCGCCTCCAACCGCTATCTCATGAAAAGCCCACATAGCCTTGGTGTGAGGTCGGCCGACTGCCCATGAGGTAGAGCGATCACTACTTGATGTCACAGCAATCTTGTATAGATGCCTTAACGGAACGACCACCAGGTTCACTTGCACTTTCCATCCTGCCATTGACACAGCAGCGTGTAGAAATCTATCTCTCCCAGACCTTCACTGAAAGTCCTTAGATAGTTAACCGTGATATATCACATCCCGTCTATACATCCCACTGCAGGGGTGAGAGCTCCATGAATGACAATACCCACCCATAATCCTCGGTAGCGGGGTTTGCCTCTTTCGCCAGTAGCACGCTCGTGGGACGATCCGTGAGCTTCACCGGTTGCACTTGCCTTGAGTATTCCTCTTCAGTCTTCATCTGAGGGTCTTGGTCGGTACTCAGGATTTGACTAGGAATCTGCGGATACGTCTGATTCGTCAGACGAGTCCGTAGACGCTACCTCATGACCATTGGTATCATCGCTCTCCGATTCCAGTTGCTCGTCATCTAGAACCGCGAATGTGGCTGGAACTGTGGCATCGTGGCGCTCAGCATCGGAAGGACTGTAAGCAGTATATAGTGACAGGATTGAAATATGGCTGCAGATTTGCCACATGACGGTCTTGACGAGGGAGGAATCATTTATATCGACAGAAACATATGGCACACCATTCGGTCGCCTTTTTTAACGCGATAGGGGCGCTTGTAGAAGATAGTTTTTTCGTGATGCTCTATTGCGCATCAGACTTGGGATGGTTTTTAATCTTGACCAGTTGCCCTTGACGGAAGACAACGGGTTTGTGAGCTTGGTCGTATACTGCCTTTGTGTGAGCGAGCTCTGGCGAGGTCATGGGCCTTCTCCATTACCGCTCCGTTCCGTTCAGCATACTCGGGGGTTTCTGAGGAGTTTCTGAAGTGCATGAGAAAAAAAGAGGTCTCCCCTGGTGCGGATCGCATACTGTTTCAGAGAGAGGCGATTATCCCATACCATATGATCTCCTTGCACATAGGCATGCAGACAGGCTTTCATGGTGAGACTGAGGCACTACGTAGCATTTGCCTGGGGTGACAAGTCGTCATCTTGATTTGGCGAGTGCCGGTGAAGCTAAGGACCTCCTCGAATAGTTTGCTTATGGAAGAAGCTCCATTGTCCGACAAGAATTTCTGGGGAGCCAAACTCATCGACGGCGGTGTTTAGGTACTTCCTAGAGCAGCCGTTCTCGCAGTAGCGCGTTTGGTGGTAACCAGGTATGCAAACTTGTAAATTAGTCCAGAAAACACAAGCTGCATTTGTTCTTCTCCGAGTTTCAGGGAATGGGCTAAGAACTCAATTCTGAGATGAGCATTCGATGGGTAGTATGAAGGAGTCAGACTTGCCCAGAGTCCCCTAGGCAGCATACAACTGGCTGGCGGCCGTACTCCATTGACAAGCTGCCACCAGACTCGAAACCAAAAGCCAACTGGGTCGAATCTCTGCTAAGACAAAATGAGCACACTCGAAGATATAGAACATTCATGGTTGCAGTTGAAGATATCTTTACAAATAATCAGCAAGAATCAGACTCAACCAAATATCAGTCATGAAGTAAAAACAGTCCAGGTTATCTTGCTGTGAACGTGTTGGCATACTCGATAGTTTAGTTGAAGATGAAATAAAATATTTACAGTTACAATTCATACTTTCGGCTTAAAATTATATTCCACATTTTAAACAGATTGTAAAACGTAACAATATTATCTTCTTTCAAATCTCCAAGAAGGGGTCAGGTTCTCCTCGATTGGGATTATCCAATCTGAAACAAAACCCACAAGGGTGAAAGAATCTCCCAATATTTAGCCAATCAAAGTTGTGATATCAGAGTAAAAATGGCTGCCACCAAATTGCTACATTAGTTGCCAAACTAATCCCACTAACTATTAGATTGAAGGTCAAATGACATATGTGACCATTGCTACAGCTACGCGCAAGTAACATTAATAAACAAAAACGGAACGTTAAATGTTTAGAGTAAGGGTCTAAAGTCAAAACCTAGAAGGAACACGGACAAGGTTTGACAGTAAGGGTCTAGGTGTAAAATTTTGTAAGAGGCTGGTAAGCATCAGACCCTTACTACCCGGTGGTTAGCTTATAGTTCTACTCTATTCGGACAAAAAGTGTGTATGAACGATTGTAGCAGGTTTTCTTTGTTCTTAGAATATTGTTATGGAACTTTAGGAACATAATTTTCTTGTGAAGTTTGGCATTTTTTGTCTTTGATGCTTTAAAATTTTTTTTATTAGCGAATACCCTGCAATGTTACTAAATCGAAAAATAATTTTCAACATACAGTAAAGCAGTAAACCTATACCACACTACTACTGGATCATCACATGGGAGGATTTCCAGTTTTTCGTGAAAATGTTTTTATTTCTGACCACCGCATAGTAAGGGTCTAATGCTTACCAGCCTCTTACAAAATATCACACCTAGACCCTTACTGTCAAACCTTGTCCGTGTTCCTTCTAGGTTTTGACTTTTAGACCCTTACTCTAAACATTTAACGTTCCGTTTTTGTTTATTAATTCGTGTTACTTTTAGAATTGCAGCTAAACTGTAAAACTGAAGAGTTTAACACAGAGACCCAAGGCTGACTATAGCCAGTGTTAACAATAGAAACAAATTCTTTAATCTTCAGTCTAGCAGCTGGCGTTTGCTAATTAGCATTGTTGCATAATAACAATGCTTAAAACAATGTAAAACAATCAATATGGTCGTTTAAGAGCTCCGTACCCCTGAACCACTTGACCAATTAGAAAATGCCTTATGGAAAGGGCACTTCTACAGAGCAATACCTGTAAAGTGAGTTAAGAACCGGCTTCCTAGGACAAATGGTTTGACCTGTAGAGAGGACAGACGAAAGGTACATCCCCAGAACAAGACCAAGAACAATATGTTGTCTATTTGGCCCCCCTTTGTATCTCGGGTTTGGCTCGCCCGAATTTCACAATTTTTGGACTGCAGACAGGCCTTGACTAGTCAAGGCTAGATTCCAAATTTGGTTTTAAAATGTTTACTTTTGACGGAGTTATAAGCTCTCAAAGTTGAACACAGAGATCCTAGGTCGACCCTTACTAACACTGGCTATCGCTAGTGTTAATATGAAGTATTCGTCGGTGGGATTAGCTTGGCAACTAATGTATAGCAACTTGGTGGCAGCCATTTTTACTCCGATATCATTACGTTGGTTGGCTGAAACTGGGCAGGTTCTTTCACCCGTGTAGGTTTTGTTTCAGATATACTATTTTTTGTAGTTTATTTTTTGTGTATGGCTTCTTCTTCATGTCAGTGCCCAGTTATTTACTATCTGGCCAAGTTTGGTCGAAAAATATTGAATAGGGACGGAAATATTACTTTTTTTTTTTTTTTTTAGTTTTGCTGGAGTGAGAACTTCAATCATATTAGTAAAGACGATAGCCTTTATTGTAACGTTTAACCTCAACCGCCCATGTTAAAGCCGAACATTTCTATGCTCAATTTCTCTGTTAGTCTTTCAATATTTTCCACTCAAATTTAGTATACAAGCTTTATTGGACTTGGTGAATATGTGAGTGTACTTTTATTCATTTCTGATTTGACACATCGGAGATATAGACTTGAGCTAGAATTGTGACTTTTATACTTGTTTTTTTTTGTTCTTGGCAAGACACGTTTCTGCTACTCTCTCTGCAGATCAAACCATTTGTTCTATAAAGCTGGTTCTTAGCTCATTTTGCAGGTATTGCTCTGAAGATGTGCCCTTTCCATAAGGCCTTTTCTAATTGGTCAAGTGGCTCAGGGATTCGGGAGCTCTAACGACCAGATTGCTCGTTTTATGTGTTTTTACCCTTATTATTCTACAATACCAATCAGTAAATGCCAGCTGCAAGACATAAACTGAAGATTAAAGGGTTTGTTTCCATTGGTTTTGCAAACTGTAATTGATAAAATACAAAACATTAAAGCAAGCTAATCTAAACTGCATGGTACGACAAAGTAGAACGAATTATAAAAACAAAAACGAACTCGTTTCATGTTTAAGGTGAGTTTAACTAATCTGCAGTCAAAACAGCAAAGGAGTACAAATAAACTTTCCTGTAAAGTTTCAGATACTGCAGTGTTGCTGTACTGTTTAGTCCACGTGAAACCTTACTGCTGTATTAAAACATTATACATGTAAATACAATTAAAACCGGAACCAAAATTTCAAACTTTTCGTGCCCAAACACAGGAAGAAAAATGTAAGGCTACACACTCGACTACTTTCTTGGCTACATTTTTCAGTGTTCTTCAGTCACGTCGTCTACTTTCCGTTCTTCATTTTTATGATTTTCAGGCACTTTTCCAGGCATGGAGTTTTATTATTACTTTCCAGGACATTTCCAGGTTTTCAAGGACTCGCACGAACCCTCAATTACCTATAGAGCTTTGGTAAGCACACTACGACGATTAGTTTTTAAACATTTTCAAGGGATGTCATTTAGCCAAGTAGAATGCACCAATCATTAGCTGATCTACCGTCTGCAAAAGTAAAAATGGTAAAAACATTTGAATACAACAGTAAGGTTTCACATGAACTAAACAGTACATCAACATTGCAGTATCTGAAACTTTACAGGAAAGTTTGTGTTCCTTTGCTATTTTGACTTCGGATCAGTTAAACTTTACCTTACGCATCAAACGAGTTCGTTTTTGTTTTGTTTCAGCGTTTGCCCATTTGCATTCAACCATAAACAGTAAGTAGGCATCTATTTTATCGACAATCTTCGTGTTGCCAATTATTTCTGGTAGTCTGTTTGCATTGTTATTCGTTAACCAATAAAAAGTTATGCTTATTTTGGTCATCGGTGGCATCTTTCCAACATACAGAAAAAGCATTGCAAATGATTGCGATCTTTTTAGTTAATGCATCCACAAACGTCAACCCATAAAACGCACCAATCGGAGTTAAAAGGATGTTGAATACCAAATTTCATTCATATCTGTCGCATAAATTATTTTATATGGGCAGAATTAGTAGTCAGCATATAGTTAGTCAGCTGAATTCAATGATCTTCACACATTTTTATCAAATTGAAGCAGTCTATGCACTCGATTCAAATACTGTATACCTATTACTTAACCTGCTTACTATGGATACCCCGTCCTCTGTGTGGGGATAATTTCAGTGTAGGCTGTGAAAGTGGTTCCTGTGTTGTTCTCGTCTGTTTTGTTTTTCTTGGTGTTTGATTGTACTTGTTTTATTTGTAATGATGATTCTAATATGGACATTTGCTGGTCTGAAATAAAGTCAAGTTATTTATTTATTTATTGTCAGGGCACCAAGACAGGGCATTTTCAGCAATTTTCAAGCTGTTTCGCTGCATAGGTATTTATCCTCACCATCGTGAATATGCTCAGCTCCAAAGCTAGTGCCAAAGTAGTACCAAAGCTAGTGGCCGCCGTGCAACAAAATGCTTGAATTGAACAATGACTTTCTTACAATAAAATGTGACAGTTGTACTTGGCGGATGGACCACTAGTGTGGTCTTTGATATAAATTATATTACACGACCCATGTCCAAGTCACATGCCTAACCTTCACTACATGCAAATTTGCCGCCCACTAATTGTGCTTGGCCAAGAACGCAGAATACAAAACCTACATTGCCTCTGCTATAACAGGCAGTGAACGAAGACAACTCTCTCAAGCGAGCGATCCCTAAATACTAAGGCTACGCGGACTTGAAGTTGAGCGACTGATACTGGTTCCAGCAAGTTCTTACTAAATTCTGTTTACACTTTCGCAGACGAAATTTGTGCTTTGTCAGCACCACTTCTGATTGGCTGAATACGCGAGCAGAGCGACGCGCTCATTGGCTGATAACAGGCCTCCAGATCAGTTCCCGGTTTCAGGGCTGCAGGCTCAGCAATACAACGTGGGTGCCTGCAGAATAACTAATGTTGGAGAAGGACTACAACCAAACGACATTACAACTCTTTTCCAAGTGACTTTGCTATGTAGAGAAGGAGGAAAGACAATGCTGTAGTATTAGTGATGAAATCCCGCTTACACGGTGACGGTTCATACGATTTGGTAAAAAAATGCTAGTCTTCTGAATTTTCGGGTTTTTGATGCGTAAAAAATGTATCGCTGTTTTTCTGGTTTTGAGTGTACTTGCTAAATATTGCTAGTTGGATGAACTGGAAAGATGGTTCCGTAATTTTCGGATTAAGGCAAAGAGCTTGTGCTTACTTTATCAGATTTTTTTCATTTTTACATCTTTTTTTTTTGTCTGTGCCTACACTATTATCTTGCTTGCTCAAATCTGATTTTTTGATGACTGGACTTCTACCCGTTATGAATGGGAAAAAAAATTGTTGTTATTTTCTGAGCAATGCTCGATTGAATCCAATCACCAGATTAATTATACAAAGATTATATTTTCACTTAAAATTATTGTGGGTAAAATGTGTGTGTATCCGAGAAGGTTTCATGTATTTTTTCCAGATAATACAGCTGTTTTTATCTACACTGTATACATTATTACACTTAAACGTCTTTTGCTCTGCTGTCACGAGCTATTATGGTTCCAAGAACCGTTTCTCTTTTGAGTTTGTGCTTCCGAGAAACAAAGATGCGGAGACTGTTTGGTTTCAACTTAGTATTTATCCTTTAAAATTGTGGGTCGGATAAAATTAAATGGCTGGTTTTTAAAAGACCCGTGAAAACTTCTAACGAAAGTGTTTTCATCCGTCATTAGCTATGGCATGTTGTATCTAAATCCTTCGAACTAAAAAAACTTCCTCCGTACAAAATTTATTTCAAATTTGCCAAAATTAAGGATCGGTCCATTCTGCATGGATAATTTAATCTTTACATTTATTAAAACTAAAAGTTATGTTGTACTGCACTTTGAATTTTTGTTTTACAAAACCCTGAACGCTGGTTATCTTTCCATCTGCTATTTTTGCATTTAACTTGCTTTTCTCGCAATCGTAGCGAACTTCTCGCTTAAAAAAAAATACATTGTACAGATTTGTTAACAAAATTAAATACATGTATCGTTTATTCGGATTCGTGCTACAATTATATGGTAAGTTCATAGTAAAATCTCAGTGTGTTAAGACTGCTAATGGAATTTTGGTGGAGGGATCGTTTGCTACGCATTTGTGAGGTATATCCCTAAGTCTGAACGGTAAGTTTATTCACTTCCACGTGCTACTGCTTGATCAAAATTACGTCTTAACCTAATTCTGGTTCTGTTAGTGCTGGATCGTGTAAAATAGCCATGGGTTGGTCGCAATTTACGTTTCTCCTTGAATTTCTGCTGTTCCAAGCGGATAAGATTCTGCATATGCTTTGAAGTGCGTGGATCATTTCGCTTACGCATCAGTGGGTTTTCTCCGGTGTTGTAATGAAGGTTGAAAGAGCTTGCGCTGGAGGTCGCTACCACACAGTTGGTTCCTAGCAAACGAATGACCTGGACTTCTGTTGGCTACAGAACCAAAGAGTACGACAGACGTGGAGAAGGTTCCCTATATAACTGCAGGTGTGACGAGCTTGGTCGCCGCCAGAGGCCACCAAGCTATTGATTATGCCTGAATGTTGTTAATGCACAGGCAGGCGCAAGTAATGTTAGCGTATGCCTTTGTTAATGCATAGTCTGTAACTAGGTTTTCAGCTGGGAGGAATGTGTCTTGTGTCTCAAGCATGGATTCTGGATTTAGTGAGACGGTTAGAAATCTCTCACTAAAAACCCTAACACAGGGTGCACTTGGGAAGTGACAACAGCAATCTCTTGCGCAATTACTATAGTTAAACCTAGAAATATGCTATTAATATTGGAGGTAACTATGCTATTAATATCGGAGGTAACTATGTTAACAAAACAAAAACCAATTTCTGCTACTAAAACTCGGGTGTTATGATCCTTCCATCATAGAGCATTTTAAAATTGTACACCAAACTAGAATTAGATAGGTTAGCCCAATCCAAATCTAAAGGTGTGCTTGCTGTTGTTCCAAAACACTTTAAAATAATAAACTAATATCTGTGAAACATTTTAATGAAATATAGATTTCACAATTTTGACATATAACGCAAAAAGTGCACTACTGCCATGAGATTCTTCCTTCCACCATAATGTGAAACGTCAGCAGGTTTTCTTGTTTCACCTTTAGCACGATGTGGGAGGACACACAAGCATTAACTGGTTCCTAAAATAAAAACAAAATATTATTTGGTTAATTAGCAAGTGTTTTTAAAGTTTTTTGTCAACTTATGTATGTCTTATAGTCGATTTACACCACTTTAATTTTACTCTCATTATTCAGCAGTGTGAACATGGAATGGCGCATTCTTTCCTTTCACTTCACACATGATAATGTAAGTAATCCAAATCTATTTCTATTTCCGGTTATACTGTTGCATTTGTCAACGTTAGGATTGGCCCACGATTTTAATCCAAGAACCACTCATTTTCTTAAGAAAGCAATATAACACAACTCAGACTGAGGCACGATACGCTCTCTCCATTCTTCTTTTGTGGGTCTCGCCAAGAAGACACACTTTAAAAATCTCTCGAGGCTTTCGAGGAAAAGGAATCCGTTTAGTGATCTGAAGAATTCAGACAACACATCGTTATCGTCGCACAGAAGCCACGGACATAGTTCCTGCCATCAATCCTGTGAAAAAAGGCAGAAGGAAAAGACAAAGGCTCCCTAAGCGTCCAAGTGAGATAAGGCTAAGCAGAGGGATCAGTCGTTGGAATAGTGGTCATTGATAATGTGTCGCGAAAGGTTGATGATCATCCCTGCACCTCATTTGAGGGTCGAGGCACTAATATTAATGTTAGTCAACAACAGTGTAACAGTCTTCGCAAAGGAGGCTCATCTGTACATGTACACACACAGCCAATGCCTCAGATGGCTCAGTCGACACCAGGTTTCGCTGCTAACAACATGTTTGTTCCACAGTTGATGTTCTGTGGTTTCCATGAATTCAATGTATCTAACACTGACGAAACAGTATCAGGTGGAAACATGATATCCAATTTACAGTTGAGTTTGAAAGAGAAAGATCTCTTCCCTTCCTTGATGTTAAGTTGGGGAGAAGTAGAGGAAGAATTACTTTCGAACCTTACAGAAAACCCTCACATTGTGGCAGGGCAATCCCTTTCCATTCCAGTCACCCTAGGTCCCAGCTTCGTTCCATCCTAGTGAATGAGATGAACAGAATTTCTCGACATTCTTCCACAGTGGAAGTTGCTGAAAAACACCTCATCTGAAGTTCCTCCTCTTGGGATATCCTGCACATTGGATTAATGGAGCCATCAAAAGAACAAGAAAGCACCGTTACACGCTCGGTGTTTTTTTCCGTCAAGACAAGAGACTCCTGCGATGCTCCAAGCGAGTTCCTCACATACCTTCCTGAACCGAGTGAGGTTATCCACAAGGTACTTGAAGAGAACGGAGTGAAGTTTTGGCACAGGCACTCACTGAACCTGAAAAAACTTCTTAAAGGCAGGAAGCCTCAGTCCCCTCCATCCTCTCACCGTCCAACCGTTCCCCCCCCCCCTTTTGGCCACCCGGCCTGAAACGGTTTTACGTGAGCCTGTTGTCCATCCATATGTCACCAATAGCAAAACAAGAAAAGATCCTCCTCCTCCCCCCCACCCCACCCACCTTGTGTGACAGTTTTTCCCGCACAGCCCCCTGTTTTTGAACCTTCTGGCCGGCATTTTCAGAAAGGAGTGGTATATTGTGTACCTCGTGGAAGATATGATGCTGTGTATGTGGGAGAAACTCGTAAACAACTACTAGAACGTATTCAAGAACGCCAGTACGACACCCGGAAAGGAGACATGAGAAATGGAATCGCACGTCACGGCAAACAACAACAGCACCAGATAGCCTGGGAAGAAACCAGTGTTACTAAAGTCCAATTCCCTCCAAGATCCACATCTGAGGGCCCTTGAGTCAATGGCCATCCAGCATTTCCAAAGGAAAATGGTACCATTGATGAATATTGCCAACCCTGCCTTTAACAACATTGAAAGGATTGTGCACCCTGCACTTAGCGCCACATTTGACAGGCAATGGGGCGCCGAGTTAGGTCTAGAAATGTAAAGTACAGATTAGTGGTGGAGCGCGTTCCAGTTTGCCGGTTGCCTGTGGACACGCTTTCGAACAGCTTCGAAATGTAGTTCATAGTACTTTTCGTTAATGTATTGTTCTGAGGATGGTAAACGTTTTATTCACCGAAAATTCAAGTGGACTTTTGTTTTCCACGGTATTGTGGTAAAGTGTTTTCTTCTCTCTAATGTCTTTTGAAAGCCACAGTAGTCGCCGCTTGCCGGTATTTGCTGACATGTGCCGTTTGTCGATTGGTGATTATATTTTTTCGTTTCTGAAATTGTGCGTTTTTATTTCTTCTCAAACTTTGACGTACTTTTATACGTCTAAGTTACCCAGAATACTTGTACAATGTCATGAGTTAAGAAGAATGAACTGGAGTACCACAACAATATTACCTGTCTTCAACAATGCATTTTCATAATTCTCAACACTTAACCTGCGAAACAAAACGTTCCTCCTAGGATCAGCTCGACATTAACAATGCAGCGCGTGAGCTTGATGGTAACGTATTATGAAATGACTGACCCAAACAATGGATATGTTTCACCTCCAATCACATTACTCGTTTCCATTCGCAGGAATATTGTACCAGACTCTACTAAAATGGCCTGTCTGCCGTTTTAGATGGCAGCTCTGATGAGCTCTAGGATGCAAAAAGATGAAACAGCTTCAGTTTCCTAACCTACACAAGCTCACGTAGGAACACCACCCCATCCATCACACACAAATGAAACAAACTGAAGCATGTTGTGCAATTCCAAATGTAGTAAACCTCGTCAGGTGCTAACAACAAGCGTTTAAAATCTGTTGGATTTTTTGGCTGCTTATTGCACTCAATGCAATCTGAAGAATGATATTAGTAATCACACATTCATGGCATGCAGCGTAATTTAGTGGTTGATAAATAATCTGCTGAACAGCCTGTTCCACTTTTTCGTGTTCACTTTACAAAGCTTGTGAAAACTCTACACAGTCAGTAACCTCTAGTTTCTGACCATGTCCGTACCCAACCAGAAAACACTCGCATATCCATCATCCACTTCTCATCAGCGATGTCCTTTTCCACTTGATTCGGAGACACAGTTTTTTTGCAGGTGAATCTCTTTTCCTGTCATGGAGAGATCTGCACGAAAATTGAGTAAGCCGATCGGTGTACCTCATGTGTCCATGTTAGGCTAAACCAATAATTTTAGCGGAATGCTTCAAAGTTCTGAATGCACAAGTTTTTTTTAAGGTAACTTAAAAATTAAGATGTCTATATACTTGATCTAGGTCCTGATGCCCACATTTAATTCCTGGCATCTTCGTGAAAATAGTCATCAAAGATCATTGTGAGCAACACCCTGGTAGTATCCACAACAATACCACGGATGGAGTAAGAGATTCACCACATGCAACCCCGGTTCATTTTACTGTATTCAGTGTACACCAACACCAAATGTTGTCGCCATGTGTCGCACATCAAGATTCTATTAACATATACAAACATTGTCGTGTGGGAATCCCGAGTCAGCCATGCAGCTGCCGATTGGTAACAAGTCCCTCTCACCTCCCTCCCCAGCTAGCTATATCACCCGCATGTCGACACTAACGAAAGCAAAATCATCTTCGTGACAACAATGTGTCAGTTCTATGCAATCCACTAAGCTTTTTCCTTTGTTGGTAGTACGTACACGAGTAACAGGTTTTGGACAAGTCCTAGCCCCAAAACCACACTGTAATGACCAGTCATAATGCCATACAAATTATGTTTTTCACACATACCTTAATGCCCACGACGAACACAAATGTGTCGAAATGTCAACAACATTGTCTGTCCTTGCACTCAACACTGAAATAATTAATGCTTCAACGAAAGAACGTACAACTGTCCGTTTAGCACAGATCACGCTATTAGAACCAATGTCGTAAAACTTCAAAAACATTAAAAACAAAATTAAAAATATTTGCAAGGAAACTAACTTACGTCAGACACCAACTTACGACTTACGTCGTGATGTCCCTTTTTTGGTTAGGTACCTTTCAATCGTTGTCTTCCACAAATGAGGAAGACCAAAGCACGATTGCATTCCTGCCAGCTACGTGACAGTGTTGTACAGTCCACAGTGCTTTTCAGAGCGCCCCAATCTTACTTTCGTCGAGCACAGAAGATCTAGTAGTCCACTCCAAACATCGAGAACCATAATTCCTTCATATTGTCCGTACGCAGGTTCAGTCCCCATCAATGTTAGATTTGGCCAGTGAAGCTGTAGTTCGTGATGTCAGTTTCCACACATAGCTATGAAAACCAACACTGTCCACGTTCCCAATCCTTGATGTAGTTAGCTTTCGTTGTCGTCTATACACATGAACAAACTGCTTGTTTCTGCTTCTTAATATCCACCTCAAAACTGCAATTTCTCGTTGAAATATCTAGTGAAGTTCTATTCCCAGCAGCTTCATTCTGCATCATTTTCCTCTACATCGCGGCAAAAGGAATAAAAATGGTTTGCCCAAAATGGCGACGTCCGTCGATCCCGCGCACACCAATGTGGGTACACAAAACGGAGGTCCCATCGAGTCCAAACGAAGTAGGAGATTCACCATTCGGGTGACGAGTTATACAGCTCACCCCTTCCGGATATGTCTGAAATGGCGTGGTCCACTTCTAACTGGAGTTGGCAGGGTCACCTTTGTGATACTTTGTACTTATAAATTCCTGGGCACCCAAAATAAATCACTGCCCACTTACTTACTCAGACTAAAGCAATCATTTTAACGGAATGCTTCAAAGTTGTGAATGCACAAGTTTATTTAAGGTAACTTAAAAATTAAGACGTCTATATACTTGATCTAGGTCCTGATACCCACATTTAATTCCTGGCATGTGCGTGAAAATAGTCATCAAAGATTATTGTTGAGCAACACCCTGGTAGTATCCACAACAATACCATGGGTGGAGTGAGAAATTCACCACATGAATGCACAATAATATGGTGTTATTGTAGTCCTCAATAACTTGAATTTCCAATAAAAGTTGGTCTCAATAATACTGTACCATTTCTACTGCTAAACGAAACGAGTTTCAAAAGTCCGAAACCATTAAAAGGGTCCCGGGTTCGAAATCCAGACAGCTTATAAGCGTGCCGGCAATCGCTCCCCCACAAGGCAAGCCCTTAAGCCCAAGGTGAAACACGTTTGTGTTCTCAAAAAAATGTGATGTGGACCATCGTTATTCTGGTAAACAGAAAAGAAAAAAAAAACTTTGAAAAAGGTCCTATAATGATTTATGATCCCGGAGAGAGTCCACAGATGCGGCGCGTGCACCTGATGATAATATAGTATGAAATGACTGACCCCAAACAATGGTGATTGTTTAAACTCCAATCATACTACTCGCCACCTTTCGCAGAAATAACACACCAGATGCCAAAATGCCCGGTCTGCCTTTTAAATGTCATTTCTATGGCATCTCTGATGAGCTTTCAAATGAGACTTGAAGATTCCCGCTGTTCTTCTGCTTGAAGTCCCATCTTGTGCGCAGGCTCTCTTTGTTCTTGGTTCCAAGTTTCCTCCTTTTCTACGAATGAAACCTCGTGCCCAAGCTTCTAGAGCGCTGGCGTATGCTCAGGTGATATGTGCAGTCTTTGACATCGAGATCTCACGCACACGGCCGAAAAGCACCCTTAAGGGGTGTTTCTTGTGGCTGCCTTATCTTTGAGTCTTGCCTAGAAGCGAAGGCGCCATGACTTATCGCACGTCGAAATACTGGAAAACTTGTCTGAAGCAATCCTGTCGTGCTGAAGAGGGCTAAGAAAACTGCCCAAATTTGATTGACAATATGTCAAACGTGCACTTGAGAAGCCAGAAATACGCTCTAAAATAGTGTAAAATTCTTCAGTTTCTGGCTGCGTGCCCCACTGGGGGAGCTTACGATGCTTCCCAGATTCCCCAGTTGGATTTGTCTGGTCCCTCCAGAACCACTCTTCTACACACGATTGGGGAGGGGCACCATCGGCACACGTTGTGGCCCCTGTAGTTGCCTCTTAGTTAAAGCAATGGTGCCGGCCACAAAAAAAAGGATGAAATGGCACGAGGCACTGCATTCACCCATACATTATAAGTGCTTGAGGGCAGAGCTAAGTAATAGCAAGAAACCTGAGGAAAATTAGACAGGAATAGAGCGTATTTTGACGAAATAGCTAAAATGTTAAAGGGAAGTATCGGACCAAGTCCTCCATACTTTAGAGACTCAACGAAAACAAGAACAAGACTGGTCAAGTTATTCTGATCAACCGAGGTTCTCAATATTGAGGACATTTACACACAAAATCTTATTTCCCTTTTATGTTTCTTACACGCTAATTTTATCAACTGTTTTCCATCTATAGTTTTCAGTTTTTTTTTAAATTTATTTTAATTAATAATGAGCTTTTTATCATTACTGTACAAGCGGTAATTTAAGCACTGTTATAATGGGTATTAGTTGTCTTATGCCACAATCAAATATGACAAACAATCCTTACCAGCATCTCGGGCTCTGGATTCCATTTGATGGTAATCACTTTGGACAAACCGCCACAGTCTAGCATACCCTACCAAACAAGAAACTACATTTAGTTTTGATTTTAAATGTTGCATATTTTAATAACTGTATCAAGCAAGTTATCATTGTAAAGCTGCAAAGTTTACGACATGAATATTAGCAACATTTACAATAAATCAAAGTAGGTCAACATTTTTTTTACTATGATCTTGGTTCCAATGCACCACTTTAACTAACTTGAAAATAGCATTCCTATGGTGCTAATTTCACGAATATAGTTGAACCATTGAAAATTAATTGGCAAAAATGAAACAAATAATGTGGAAGAAGGTTAACAAATAGCATAATAGAAACAAGCGGCTAGAGCGACTACCTAGTCGCATCCGGTCTTCTGTACAGTTCTGCCACTACCAATGGTGGGACAAACACCTCTATCACGCATTGCAACAGCTATCTCTATTATATAATCTAAAAGCAGTAACCATCAGAACTGCCAGTTAAAAATGTGTTAGCTTTTTAGCTTATTTTAGATTTAGGCATATTTGTCAACTTTTAGGCCTAATTCTTACCTAGAGCATTAATTTCATAAGCAGCAACTAACGGAGATTTGATTTGTATAGTACGCCTATTCATTTTCGTCTTTGGGCACACAGTTACAGTGTTAAACATAACACGCAACGTAGCCTATATAGATCAGTGGTAGTAGGGAAGTGACGTGAGAGTCGCTGTTTATGAAGCCAGGAGCTACTCTGAGCAACTTGACGTTGCCGTGGTAACGTGATTTTAGGCCCAAATTTTCATTTTTTAGGCCTAATTTTTTTAATTATAGTTTTAATTTCGTAAGTAGCAGATAGGCCTAATGGAGAATCTGGTTCGATAGTAAGCCCATTCATTCATGCAACAAAGCAACTAAGACTTTTAAATGAAGCCAAAATGCTTTTGTTTTTATGGCTGCAGTGTTATCATTAGGATCTTAATTTGACGATCAAATGTTATTATTTAATTTAGTTACGTCTGGAGCCTATAGAAAACAACAAGGAGCGTGTGTGGCTGGTCTATGTTAAGAGTGCTTAATTTAGTACGTTGAGCTAACGCCAGAAGGAGCAACAATACTGCCCGTGCGCCAAGTTGTCTAAAATCGAAACTAACTTAGCACGCGAGCAGACGTGTGCTACGAAAGCAACGCTCTACTTTATTGTTGGCTAGAGCAACTTACCAACAACTGATTGTCTGTTTTAGTTTTTTTATTATTACTTTGGTATTGTTTCCATGTTAAACACTTATTGTTTAAAAACAAGGTACCGAAACTAAGCCTTGAGAACGTGACGCACACCTCGTGACGCATCATCTCGTGCAGGTGGCGACCTTTGGTAACAAATTTATACCCACTGTAGCCACTCCTGACTTAACACTGTAGTGGAAGTTACCGAGACACGCTCCTAGTTATTTTCTATAGGCTCCTGGTTACGTCGAAGAAGTCTATTAGCTGTAAGGAAGTAACGATGTTTTAATTTGCCATGTTATTTAACTAACTTTTGACACTGAATCTAACATCGTAAACAGTGGTCGTCAGTTTCTGGTACCGTTGCGAAGTTGAAAAAGGCGACGGAGGGACGGACAGACAAAGTCGTTGCAAAAGTCTTCTCAGCCGGTACGGCTGTACAGAAGACTAAAAAATAGACCTGTAAAATTGATTAGATTAAGTCTTCATGTTATGGGATTAAGTTTAAGTTAGACTTAAATATGCAATCAGTAATTAACGTAATTAAAAATAATCAGAACTTGCATAGTAGTGCTGGAAGTGTTTGATATAGAAAATTAACAATGAAGAAGCCAAGGTGCACAAGACATAAAAAACGCATGCAAAAACGATTGATATTTCGATATTAGGCTACAGCAATATCTTCACTAGACAACGAACAACACAAATATATACATGTCGTGCCATTATGAAATGTGGAGATGGTCATGTAAGTCCAGGAGACGCATTTTTAAAACTTGAAATTTGGATCGTTTTGTCTTTGGCAAGAGCACACACAGAAACACCTGGCCGGCAAGGTTAACTCTTGTCCAGCTTCTCTTCCGTGTGTTGTGGGTTTGCATGTCTATTATGGAGCACATGTGATCTACTGAAATCAGTAAGGCGTGGTGTGTTATTGGGTGTGAACCACTGCTTGGAAATGTCTGTAGGAAGTTTTGAAGTGATTGTGGATTACCGGATTCTTTCCGCTTGTATGGTTTTGCACCCGTTTCTCATCTAAACAGGGACACTATACAGGGTGCCAAACAATGATAGAATGATAGCCCCTCCCTCCCCAGAGGAAACCAAGCACGATAGGAAAAAAATGAAAGTACCAATAGGTAGCCCATTTTATTGTGGGTTTAAACTCACAAGCTCAATATTCAGTGTTCAGTCCATTGGCGTCACGAACGGTTTGATGACGAGCAGGGTAGGAAGGCAAACATGACTCACAAAGATCAGTGTTGGTTACGGCCGTGCGGTTATTTGGTAATAACTCCAAAACCATCAGTGTCGGCATCATTAACTTGGTGTCAGGAGAACCACAAGTCCATGCGCCCCCTGTGAGCAGAGCTATTAAAAAAAAAACACGCGACAGCTTTCCCTGGAAGATGCTGCACTGCAGCGCACTCCAGACCTGCGTTGAACTTCCATTTCCTGAAGCACAGCATAAAAGTGCTCCTCCATCTTAGTACGACTAAATCGAGTTGCTAGAGGCTTGGAAATCTTCCTTTTTTCAACATTGTCTTTCAAGATGGATCCAAAATTTTCACACACATTCAGAAAATGGAGTTCAACACGGATCTTTGTGAGTCACTTTTGCCTTCTTGCCCTGCTCGTCTCGGACTTGTGGTTGGGCTTAAAATGCGCGTGGGGATGAGCCCTACCCTGACACCAAGTTCATGATGCCGACACTGATGGTTTTGGAGTTATTACCAAATAACCGCACGGCCGTAACCAACACGGATCTTTGTGAGTCACTTTTGCCTTCCTACCCTGCTCATCATCAAACTGTTCGTGACGCCAATGGAGTGAACACTGAATATTGAGCTTGTGAGTTTAAACCCACAATAAAATGACCTACCTATTGGCACTTTCATTTTTTTCCTATCATGCTTAGTTTACTCTGGGGAGGGGGGGGGGGATATCATTGTTTAGCACCCCTTACATTGTGGAGGCTCTAATTTGATTATGGTGAAAGAAAAGTAATACATGCGTAGTAATCCAATAATTCCTTCCTTTAACTCTTTTAATAAATGGATATTGTTTATTAATTATTAATCAACAAAAAAACACATGTAGTACGAACATTTATTATTACTACAAATCACAGAAGTTAAAGAAACGTTAATTGAACCTTAAGGTGGCATGAGGGTTGAACTTTAGGAATTTTCTTTCTACGGTTCTCTTTCAACTATTGTTAAGAAAATTTGTATGTTGGTATGCAGTAGTAAGACGTTCAAAATGAGCCTAATAATTTTAAATTTTGAGCCTACCTTATTTTTTTTAATCGTCAAAAATAAAACATTGCTTAGCATATGTTACTTTTCTCTGTACTGAAATGCTCTACCAATTTTCGGTTGGAATTTTCGAAGAGCCAATGTATCCCCAAAAACGAAGCAGGAGACTACTTCAACTCTCTATGAATAGCTGAAACGCAGCAAACTTTAAGATCTTTCCCTACTTCTTGTGTAATAAGAAATGAATGAATGAAAACTCAATTAAAATTAAAATTTTCACTACACGAATAAAGTATTCATGAATGACAATATGAGTTATAAGTTATACTTATAAGTTACTTATAAGTTACTTATACTTATAAGTTATAAGTATGTAACAACTAATTAAAAGGTTATGTGAAATACTGGAATTTTATTTTTATTTTATCAGGAGTAAAATAAAGGATGAAGGAGGCAAAAATGGGAGGAAACAGATGAGAATTGAAAAGCGGAAATGAGGAAAAATGAATAATATAAAATGATTTGAGAGTATACTGTTAAATCGGAACTCGTATTCTGGATAATTGGGAATAAAAGAGTCCTCTACATCAAATTCTTGTCTATATGAACATGATAATGGATAATTAATGTTTTAATGAGACATATACAGTGCAGATCAGGCACATAATTAATTATTGTTTTAATCAGGTGGATACTGAGTAGATCATGCAGAACAATTACTGTTATAATCAGGCACGGGTACTGGTTAATTAAGGTTTTAATTAGGCCGGTACAGCGCAGATCATGCACATAATCAATTACTGTTTTAATCAGGCAAATGCAGTACAGATCATGTACATAATAAATTACTGTTTTAATCAAGTGGATACCGTGCAGATCATGCACATCAATTACTGTTTTAATCAGGCAAATACAGTGTAGAGCATACGCATAATCGATTGCTATTTTTTAGCCAGGCGAACATGATGCATATTTAGTTTTTGATGCATAAATCAACAGAGTCATCACTGAATATCATGCATATATGGACTACAACAGTCAGTACAAATAATTACCAACAATGGACTGTATCAGTCAGTGCACATAATCGATTACCCGTACTCGGCAAATATGGTACAAACTAGATTATTAGATATCGATGCATAGATCGGCTAATAGTAATCAAATACCACTGAATAACATCCATTTATAGACTGTTACCAGTCAAAGCATATTATCGATTACCATTAGTCAACCGAATAATACTGCATGAATCTAATCGGTAAGTTAACTTCGTCTTTATTTAAAAACAGTGCTCAGTAAATTAATGACTCAAAAAGGAACATAAAGGAACCAAAAAGGAATTTTGTGTGTGTGTATATATATATATACAGGGTGGGGCAGAAAGGAAGGGGGCCACCCACAGATGGTTAATGCTAGGACAATGAAACTTACCGTGGTATATTAGGCGAAGGGGGGGGGGGCACAAACCATGTGCCGAACACTGGCCTTGATGCAGATTTTCAAGGTCACCATGATGCTAACTTTTTAACCATGCTTTGTACAATCCCAGTGTAAATTAGAAACTTTTAGACATTGGCAAGGCATGATCATTAAAAAAAAAAGGAACTAAACTCGGCAATAAAACGAAGTGTTACGTAAAACGTACGTTTTAGATAAATTATTTTTCCCTAGCCTTTCACTAAAGTTTTTTTTTCTCAAAATTCTATGAACAAATTTATTCTTCTGATTTGTGTTTGAAACTTGAAATTTTTATTTATTTTTTCAAAATCACAGGGTATTACCCCCTTGATACTAAGAACAGCTTACGAAAAACCGGCAACCAGCATTTACAGCGGTTTAAAACGACATGAGCCCAGGAAAATACACACTAACAACCACAATGAACACTGCAATGTTCCCTTGAATTTTCAGTGAAGTTGCTACACTCTTTCACCTTCTTCAGAAGTTGTCGGCCCACATCAAAAAACGACCAAAACTACATGTTGAAAAGTACGCAAATTTCAAAAGCATGCACTTATTCTGCAGGATCACTGATCTTTATCTTTCACCTGGATATTCCAGTTGGCGTCAAGCTTGGCTGCTAGTGTGGGTGCCACTAATCTGTCAATGCCATCACATGTCGGTCACGTGATGTTCATTAATGGATTTTTATAGTCGTGTATCGTCTAATTGCCAAAGATTACAGAGCCCTCAGATGTATATCATTATGGGAGTTGGAATTCATCAGGATGATACCTGCCAGTAATGTGAATCGGTCTATATCGGAGAACCCAGGAGAAAACTTATTCAACGCATCAAAAAACACGAAGCTGTAACCATTAAGGGAGACCGTCAGAATGGAATCGCTAAACACCACCTGAGTACTCAACATCCCATTGCCTGGGATAAGGTGTCCATCCTGATGAATCCCAAATCCCAAATCCCATAATGATGCAAATCTGAGGACTCAGGAATCTTTGGAAATTAGAAAATTCACGAATATATCCAGATGAAATATAAAGATCAGTGATCCAACAGAAAAAACGCATGCTTTTGAAATTTGCGTACTTTTTAACATGTAGTTTCTTTTGTTTTTAGTGTGGACGGACAACTTCTGAAGAAGGTGAACGAGTGTAGCAACTTCACCGAAAATTTAAGTGAACATTGTAGTGTTCATCGTGGCGGTTAGTGTGTATTTTCCTGGACTGCAGTACAGCTTATAATAATTCACCCAAAATAAAAAGTGTACAATTGGGGGGGGGGGGGGGGCTTGAAAATCTTACGCATTTTCAAGGGGTGGGGTTATGTCAAATGTTTTAGTATAACGTAATTTGTAAATGTTCCATTGGAAACAATACAAGCGTGGCAACTGAAATAGTGATGACTCGACATGTTACAGATTTATAGTCCCTTCAACATTTCTTGTCATGGTCTTTAGGTTCATGTATAGTGGCAGTATATATTTAATCAAGCCTATTAATCAAGTGAGTACAAAACGGAAAGTTAATACTTTTAAACAAAAAAGGGGAAATATCTGCCATACAAATTAAGAGAAAACGAATGATTTAACAAAGCATGGAAATTATAATGACAGACAGGCGTTGAAAATTAGGGAAGAATCAAGAACAATGTAACAAATATTATAATGTTGTTTTCCAAAATTTTACTCTGGTTTAGTAGATACAGAGGAAAAAAGGAGAAGAAAATCAGAGACAGATGAAGCAAAACTCAGTCCAAGGACAGTCGGAAAAGTTAAGAAAAACAGTGGAAGAACATTTTTCACACCCATCCGGCCCAAAAATCTGTCCTGGTGGGAATCTTTAACAAGTTTTGTTTTGGGGAGATGGTTATCTACACCACCGTGCTTATCTTTTGTTTTTTTCTTAAAATTAGAAATTGTACATAGAATTATTTATAATTTGCGCAAAGGCTGTCAGCAAGGGAATAGCGAGTGCCAGTACTGAATCTACTACAACTGATTGACGTCGTAGTGTCAAATAACCTAGTACCCTACATCTTTAAGAACCTTATAGTGAGTAAAGTACATTATTTCCAGGCAACTTCCAAAAGAGAGCCCCCTATAACATCTTTATTAACAGAATATGTAAATAGCACTAAGATGAAGAACAAATTATTCTTAAAGATTGACATCGTCGAATTTACTTTGGTTTGACGGAAATCACACACACATTAACAGTTCACGCAATATCAAAAGTTCCATGTAAACGGTTATTACAGGAGAATTTTCGATGGCTGCGATTTGCCACCCGAAACTTGCAAGCAACTGCACAAACGTTCACAAATTGGAATTCGGCGTACGATCCCAGTGGGACTAGCTCAAGCGTTTGCTTGGACAGCTCACGGTGTTGACGGTGCTGCCTCTTCCAGTGGTGTATTAAGGAAACGTCTCTACTGTGCTTCAAGTTGATGTGCTAGATAAGGTGTAGTGAATTGCATTATTTTCGGATAGGAAGGCTCCTGTTCATTCAACCAAGGGATTTTATTCTCACGGCAGTGTGAAATTGACAGGGACTCAAAGTGCTCGCAGGTGATTTTTGGCACAGGAGTTTGAAGGCAGCAACACTCGGGTGTTTTCCCAGTCAATGGTGTGCTCAGTTTTGGCTCTGTGTGCTGCGATGGCGGTCTTTTTTATTTCTGCTCTGGCTATTGCTTGCAGATGTTCAGAGACCCTTTTGCTAACTCTACGTTTGTTTTCTCCCACATATCCTTTCGGATAGTCTTTGCATGGTACCCAGTAGACAGCTGACCTGCTGTTGGGGAATTGGACACAGGGGCTTCCGCAGACTGGGTTATCTGAAGATTAGGTTCCAGCGAGGTGAGTGGCCGATGAGGACTTCGGGCAATCGTTGAGTTTGTTGTTGGATTTGTCGGACCTGGTTCTCATG